>JANRGW010046213.1:0-43932 GCA_024733675.1 Psilopsiagon aymara | reverse complement strand
AGCAAATACATGCTGAAACCATGAACTCAAGAGAATCAAGAGCAACAACTTCCAGAGCCAATAAATCAGCATTGTGATGAGTGGCATAAAACCTTCGTCAGAATTTTAGATGGGGAAAGAAATGGCTAGTTAATATGCCCTAAGCATATGAAACAGGTTGTACAAAACACTTATTTCTCAATCTGTACCAACGTGAGTAATTCATTACAACTCCAAAGCTATCTCATACACCCAGAATGCATAAGCAACAGAATAAACGTTACAGAAGCCCTCTGTATTACACTATGGTCTTTGGCAAACAAAGCACCTGGAGGTATGCACCCAAAGACAGAGATCACTTTTAAAGGTTACCAGACTAGAAGACTAGGAAAGAGACAATCCACATAAGTTCTTACTCAGTAAGCTTTTCTGAAAAACCCATTAACAGAACTAGCAATAGCCACAAGAAAGAAATTTCTGTTCCTCTTATCAATTTATACTCAGAAACATCAGATTTCATTACCTTTATCACAATCTCAACAGTTACCAGTTTGCACAGACCATTTCACGTATGAATACTTCAACAGGTATGTTTTTGTTTCTTCAATTCCCTCAACTGATTTTGATGGTTTAACACTACAGAAGCTATTACTATCTGAGTGTAGGTCATCCTGATAGACTTTCAGCATTTCCGTGTTACCTTTAAAAAGAAGAGGTAAAGCAAGACTAAAGTTACAGCTTCTGAAGTAGTAATTAGTACAACTTCAGAACAGCTGGAATTTTCCACCTACTACTACCTGGAAACTACAAATAAAGACAAACAATGAACTTACTGCAACAATACACCTGCCTGACAGCTGCTGTTGAGGAAGAAGGCCCTCATTCTCATTTTAATAAAGTGCATTCACTCTCTGCACTCTGTAGAAAGACTGATAAACTCATGTGTAAACAATTAACTTCACACATACATGGAATAGCCTATAGATTATTTAACAAAAATAATTTTGTTTGTTTTCCTTTGTGTGTATATTGTCAGCACAAGGCAAAAGTGTCAAGGGAGACATCTGCAACTAAGCTGATATTTTTGGCAAGTCATAAATAACAGCAGGCAGGATGGGATGCAGAACAGGCACAGTAGCTAGACACACTTGCTAAAATGTTGATTAGCAATGAGTCGATAATTGGGTTTTGAAAATTCACACTGAGGCTTTAGTTTTAGCATCTCACTGTGATCAGGAAGGGAATTTATGCAGATGTTTTGTCATGCAGCATGAAAACTTGGTAAGACATAAGAACATTGGCTGACATTTGCAAGTTACAAGATTTTGAGGTTTTAATTTTTTTTTCCCCAAAGGAATGAAAGCAAACTGCAAACAAAGTTGAAAGCAAGTGAGGAAGAAAAAAAGGTCACTAAACCAGGCCAAAGTTCCACAAAGAATATTTTTTCCACCAATACTGGGTTCTGTATATTTGCAATCTATATGGGGTCTTGCAAATTTGTTTGATTATCATACAACCACAAGAGACAAATTGCAAAACTCAGCAAACAACCTCTTAAACAGCATACAACAGGCAATGTAGTTCAAGCAGTAAGAACATATACATGACTCAAAAAAAAATAAAAAAAAAGAAGACAAGAAAAGTACTGCAGAATTTAACAAGATGGACATGATCACAGCAAGAAAATAGCCCATAAGAGAAAGGAGAAAAAACAGACCATAACACCAATCACATCATGGTGCCAGCATTTTTAGACCTCTGCACTAGAAACACAATATTGCTTTGAACTGTTCTCCTACATTCTCAAACATCATCTATTTTCTTGTTGACACAGTCTAGTGCAAGGAATAAAAAAGGAGAAATAATAGCTCAGAGGAGTCTCTTTTGGAAAACAGAATGAAAAGGTGAAGGAAAGCAAGCAGTTTTAGTAGTGTTTGAAACCTAAAGTGAAGTAGTGCAGAACTCCATTCTCAGAATTCTACAGGACAACTGAAAGAGCTTTATGCCATTAAAATGTCACCACACAGAAGCACAGCACATAGTAAGACCATGCACATAATAACCACATAATAAGACTGCAAAGGATGATTATCCAATACTGTACCAAATGACAGGGAAAAACGTACCCATGTCATCACTAATGGATGGATATCTAAGCTCTTTTTAAGGCTGCCATGACCTCCATTGCTGATCTGTCCTACGGCTTCACTGTTCTCTCCTGCAAATTACCTAATTTAAAACATCCCAGCTGTAATTCAGAACATTACATAAGAAAGTTAAGTCTGTTTCTGCAGTCACAGTGGATAAGAAAAAAAGTCATTTCCCATTTAAAACACAACAGATGTCCCACCTTCTTCCAAGAATTCAAATTTCTGCATCTCTGATTACCTTCAGTGAGCTGTGCTTGACTGTTAAAACTGATCCTCCATCCTGATGGGTAATGGCATGCAAAACTAAACACCACATTAAAACATACATGGAAAAGAGTATCTTACAATAGCACGATACTGTTAATTCTAGTTTAACTTCAGACCTCAGAGGATTTTCTTCAATCACATATCCTGTATTTTTACCACCAAATATACTGTCAAGTTCTTATCCATACTTTATCTCAACTGATTTTTTTTAGGTCATATCTTCAATTCATCAACACCAATTCTAATGCCAATCTTATCCTCCAGCATGTCTTCAATCTTCCTCAGCTTGGTGTAATTTCAGATTTAAGAAAGCTTACTCAGCAGGTCACACAGATCATAAATCATGAAATGTACTAATCTGGCCCAGGCCATGCTTCCAATTTCAGTTTGATACAGTCTTTTACTTGTAAAACAAACTACTGATATCTAATGATCTCTAAATTAAGCTTGAAAACAAACCCACACCAAGCTCTTTCCCTTACCCTGCTTCTCTGGCTCACTTATAAGTGTCTTAAAACAACATCAAAAGCCTTGACAAAGGCAAGCCAGAAGGCATCTATTGTTTCACTTTCACCACTAACTATTCCTACTAGAACTGAGAAAGATCAAATGGGCTTGACACAACTTTTTTTTAATAAATCCATATTCAGCCAGTTATAGGCTGTCTGCAGATGGATCCCTGTGTCACAATTTCGAAGAAAAGAAGCATATTTTCTTTCCCCATTTATCTGTTAATCCCATCTTTTGGAAAACCCATGTGAAAAAAAAAAAAAAAAAACCCTAAACAAAACCAACCAACCAACCAACCAACCAACAACTGCAAAACAGTCCAGTGCTTATGAATCTGACTTCAACATTTGAAAGTACAACTAATTGAAACAACACCAACTACTCTGTAACTTTTCCTTCTTCCTTCCAAGGTATTTGTTACTGGTCCTATCTGCAGGAATCATCTCACTCTATTGATTATTTTCAGTGTTGCAAACTATAGAAAAGAGAACATTTTGTACTTCTCAGCATCAGCCACCAACAGCTTACTGGCTCCATCTCTTGTGTAATCTTTCCCTGGTTTTCCTGTTACTGTTACTATATTCTGAGATTTATTTTTTTCTTTACTATACTTTGAACTCCTTGCTAGTTTCATTTTCTGCCTTGCATGTTGCAATGCCTGCTCTGTCAGTTCACAATTAACTTGAACCTGACGCTGTTCTGCTACACTGACCAACAGCAGGAAAAAGACATGGTTAACAATCAAGCAGCCCCCAAGCCCTGTACACTTATATTAATAATTCAACTAGCTAAGCTTTTACTTCAGTGCTCTGCCCCAGCTAGGCTCCCTCTCACAGTACTATTGCAGGCATGCCACCTATACCGTCACTCCTTCTGGGAAAGCAGGAGAAAGTTTCCCTTTGGCAGTCCACCATGTTCCCTCTGGCACTTCCACCACACTGTGTCTGGTTCTCCCTGTTTCATACCAGCAATGGACAAGACTGCCAGCCTGCCACAGGAAATTCCAGAACAGAAATGTGCGGTTTATAGACTGCACAACAAATGCACATTCTATGCATTAGAAATAACCTAAATGGTGTACTCCAAACATCTACATCAAACTGTTGACACAAACTGTGTTTCATGACCTGTGAGAACAGCATGTCCATTTTTGGCTAAGGCTGTCATGTCTGGAGACAAAGCTATCGTAAACAAACATCCTTTTATCAACAGAGAAGCAGAGTTTGTGAATAGGACCTCAGACATTCTGTGATTTCTTTTGTGCTGCTTACTAGTTTCAAATTTTGCTCAAACACAGTATCAATTCAACCTACAGACTCTACCAAGTGGTAGGAACTATCAGGAGCATAGTTTATGCTCAGAGGTAGTCTGGTCTTTGTTACCTAACTTACCCTTAAAAACTATACAAGGGGTTATGTAGAATACCTCCTAATACTACATAAATTCTGTTTTGTTCTATTAAATGTAAGAAAGTATGCTGCAGAAAAACGCTCAGAAGAGATATTCAACATGCTGATTACAATTATTCACAGCTCATTACAGCTATGTTAATTACACACAACATCATGCATGCAGTCACTATGTTAGGATGACTTGAACATTAGTATTATTTATTCTAAAAGATGCATATGAACATTCACAGTAAAAGCAAGGTGAACTTGAAAAGCCATGTATCTATAGCATAGCTATTTTTTGTCAGATGACATCTAAAGCCCATCCTTTGGAGAACACACAATTAGACATAACACTAGCCTTGCTATTCTCTTACATTTTCCAGCTGAGATACCAAAAGTCTAAATAAAACCTCTGCTGTAGTTTTACACCTCTTAAAACAATGCCATTTTTATGGTAATGAATTAACTTTTAGAGCTTGGAGCACTTGGAGTGAATTATGTTTAAAAATCAAGCAGACAAAACCAGAGGGATCACAGTTAAACCCCAAAGTTTCTTACCCCACCTTGTGCTAATATTCAACATCAGGAGCCAGAATCAAGAACTGACCATGCTGGAAATAAATACTTCTTACTGAGCGAGTTTTTGGCCAGAGGAGTGATGTGACTGAACAAATTGTGATGCAAACAGAGCAAAACTTCACGACTGCACACAGTGGAACAACTCATTAAGCAGCACAGGTTGACTTTGAAGAAAACCAAGAAATCTCCAGTTTTCCTAGTTCATTTCATAAGGCATACAGGCACCTAGTTTAGGGCTGTACATGTGCAAGAAAAGGCCAGGTGTCCAAGCCACCTGTGAGGCTCCTTGCTCCCCATCAAAACAGGCATGAGCTGTTGCTTGAACCAGTTTCAGAAACTAACTACACTACCCCACTCAATCTATGATAGAGGAGTTTTTAAAATTTGTTTTAGAATTCACCCACAATGGCATCCTCAAACTGGACAAACAATGGGAAACAAAGAAAATAAAGGAGTTAACCACCCACTGGTGGAATTCCTCTTTCATCCAAGTGCCTTCCAAAACAGTCAACCCATGCATTAATATCAAACTACAGGTTTTAGAAAACTAATTCTGAGCAAATTGAGACAGTTGCTCCTTGGAAACATGAGGTAACCAATAGTAGTTATGTAGGATGCTAACTGCCTTGTCTGCCATAAGCAGAAGATACAATCACACACGACTGAGACAAATTGAAATACCTGTTGTTGTCCCAGTCATACTGTTAGAACAGCCAGCAGTGGTTTCAGTGTTATAAACCTAGGGCTATGGATTTGCTAGAAAGGCCAGGTACCAAAGTATCTTGTGAGGTCCCCTGCTCCCCATCACCCTTGGGGGGGAGAGTAATAGGATATCAGTGTATATCAGTTATATCAGTGATTATAATTTTTCAGAATTGCCAGGAAACCAAGGAAAACTTAATGGGGGAACAACAAACCAAAAACATACCAAAAAAAGAAAAAAGTTTAACACTTTTTTTTTTTTTTTCCCCCATTCAGGGCCATGAAAGGGCATTTCAGGCTTAAAGAGAGGTTCAGTTCTCTTACAGTCATAACCCAAATAACATTTATTAGCAACAACCTCCTTAAAAATTAATAAAATTCAATAAAAATAAAGATAAGAAGCAACTTCAGCACTTACACATTAACTGGATGGTAATTTTGGTAACTTTCAAAGGGATCAAAAGTTTGACAATTCTATTCTCAAGTGACTCACCGTTTATTTTCTCTACACTACAATCCATCTGGACATCAAGCTCCCAAGAAAAAGAGCACAATAACATGTAACAACAAGATGAGATAAAAGTAATTTTTTCCAGATTATTAATACCAACTATAAAAATGCAATAACCTGCAAAAAACACACCAGCTAACCACTAAATTCAAAATGACAGCTCCAGATATTAATGCTGTATTATTCACTTTCTGATGTCTACCTTGAGAACAGGATAGCTAACAAATTAAAAAATATGAAAGGTTCAGAAAATCCAAGTTTGAACATATTCCTGATTATGTACTACTGGTAATAAATACAGACTTTTTATAAGCCTTTAATGAATGCTGAGTCTTGGATATATATTTTCTGGACACAATGTTTAGCAGACAGGTATCTTTTTCTGCAGGCTAAACTAAGCATTGCAGGGTGTCTTCCTGGCTTTTAATCTAAATTCTTCCATCTGTCTTCCCCCATAACTTGCTCCTTTTTTTGTTATGATGCTTATGATGGCTATGGTTATGATGAAAGGACCTGTGGAGGATAAAGACTAAAGTCCCACAAAACTCTGTGCAACTGTGGAACCATTGATTAACCCAAGTCCCAAGAGAACCAAAGAAAACAAAGTACAAACATGTACAAAACATCACAGTACTTCAACTCACCACCTTATTTGGTGTACAGTAAGCATACTTACAAAAGTATTCCTTCAATTACATGGATCACAGACCCTGTGACAGGTTACTAATGGAGATGGATGAAAATAAAATTAAATCTAGGAACAGAACCTGAGAGCTGACACTTAAAAATGAGTACAAGGACAATGTCATTTACCAAGGTTCAGGTATTTTTCATTGGAATTCGTAAAACTGAGTTGTTAAATAGTTAAAGAACTACAAATAGTTAAAGAAAGCACAGAACAAATAATTAAGATCTTAAGTGAGAATAAAATCTTGTACTGAGGTCTAATAACTTTTCCAATTCCATGGTAAAAACAGCACAGCAAAATGAAAAGCCAGACTGAACTTAAGGACTTCACAAGGCCTTGATCCCATCTTGGTGATATTTTCCAGAATGCTTATAAATGATGTTCCCTTGTTAAACAGCTGGATTGAGGCCACTTAGGACTGTGCAGTACTGAGACCAAACTGCATGTGAAATCTGAAACCTCCGTACCTGCAAAACTAGCAGAGTAACACTCTCTCACAAGTCTTCAAAGGCAAGTCTTTTTATTTCCACTTGTTCTATGTTAGAGTTGATGTTTTTTTAAACCTCTTGCTTGCAGAATATATGGTTTTATCACTCCCTAGTCTGCTGATACCTCATCACTCACAGCAGCTTCTTCTTCACAGAATCATTAGAGTTGGAAGTGACCTCTGGAGATCACCTAGTCCAACCCCGCTGCTAATGGAGGGCTACCTGGAGCAGTTTATGCACAAACACATCCAGGGTTTTGAATGTCTTCAGAGGAGACTCCACAACCCCACCTAGGCACCCTGATCCAGTACTCCGCCACCTCCAACATAAACAAAATTCTTCCTCTTTATCCTGTGCAGTCTTCTGTACACTCTGTGTCCTGTGTGTAATTGATCATTTATACCTCTGTGGAATGCCACAATTCTTATCTGGTACAATTCTGCACTGGGGTAATACAGTGGCTGCAGGGGTTTGGTAAATAAATAGCTTTCCTTATCTACTTACTACCTTTTCCCTCACCTAGAATATGTTAAACATGTTTCAGACCTAACTTGGTTTCAAGTATGAATGGGTTTTCAAATAGCAGTATCGTATGTCTTACTTGAAGGTATGAAGAAAAAGAAGAAACAACATTTTAACTCCAGCGCACTGTTTTCATGCCTCAGCCTCTGATGAGCAGTTTCCCAGATGGGAGTGGAAAAGCTGATTTTACTCCAACTCCAAGCACAGCAACTACACCAACCCCAATGACAAGTACAGCCGCTACTCAAACCCTGACTACATCAGACAGTGTAGCTACTCCAACTTAAAGTACAGAAGCTACACCAACCCCAGCGACAAGTGCAGCAGCTACTCAAACCCCAAAAGCAACAGACAAAGCAGCTGCTGGTGCTACTCAACCGCCAAGCACAGTCACTGCAACAACCCCAACAACAGATACTGCAACCACTGCAACCCTAGTGGCAGCCACTGCAGCCAGTCCAACCACAGTGATAGTCACTGCAGCCAAACCAAAGGACCAATCTGTGCCAATATCAGTTGCTCCTGTAAGCAAGAGGAAAAGCAAATATGAAGCACAAAGAGCAACCTGTACAGTGAAGCAAGATAAAGAACCAATGTGCTTACTAGAGGGGACAGCTTCTAAACAAGAATTATTATTAAATGGAACAGTTTTAGAGGTGAAATTTCACATGTTTTAGTTTATGGCCATTGCTCTTCATCCTGTTGCTGGATGCCACTGTAAAGAATGTGGCACCATCCTCCTGGCTCCCACCCTTGAGATATTTATATGTAATAGTGAGATCCCCTCACAGTTTTCTCTCCTCTAGACTGAACAGGCCCAGCTCCTGCAATCTCTTCCCACAGGAGAGATGCTCCAGATCCCTGGTCTTCCTTATGGCCCTCCACAGGACCCTCTCCAGTAGCTCCTTGTCTTTCTTGTACTGAGAAGCCCAGAACTGAACACAGTACTCCAGATGTGGCCTCACCAGGGTTGAGTAGAGGGGGAAGATCACCTCTTCCAACCTCCCGGTCAAAGGGAAGATTTAGATTAGATATCAGGAATAAATTCTTTATTATGAGGGTAGTGACACAGTGGAACAGGCTGCCCAGAAGAGTTGTGCTGTCTGTAAGACAACAGTGGTACATACTGCAAATATATCCAAAAACCATCGGGCAAGCCTGCTCCTGCATAAGCCATTGCCATAAAGTAGATCATGAGGGAAGCTGAGACACTACACAAAGCAAGGAACACATTTCATTTGCAAGATTGACTACCTAAGCCAACTAATGTTGAAAAAAATGACTCCATGTTGCGTCAAAGATCATTTGTTAAATATTCACTCACTACTTTCCCACAAATATGGAAATCTAAGGGAAGGCAGTAACACTACCTTCTCTGATTAAGCCCATGCCAGCTTGATCATGCTTTGCCATGCAGTGCCATGCCTTGAAGGCACATGTCCATTCTGAAGGAAATTATTAGAACCTTCAACAACGGACTACCTCTTGAAGGACTTTCAACCTTCTGAATCTAATGTAACTCTTCAGAGAAGTCAATCACAAATGAGTGGCATGTGTCATGGCAGCATCCCTCAAGCACTAAAACATTAGCATTCCCTCAGCAAGATCTTTAAATTATAAATATCCAGAAGTCTATTGAGTTTACACCACAGAAAAGCATCACAATACAAACAAGCAAGTGTGCCTGAGGAGGCACTATATGCTTTCAGTGAACATCCTGTTTTCATACATCAGAGTAATTTCCACGAAGACAGTAAACAAATAGAAAGCATGCATTTTCAAAGTTTGTATTTCTGAAATACACTGCCAAAATAGCCACTAGACTAGGGGAAAAGTTTGGGGAGCTGTTTGGATAAGAAATATCATAACCCACAATTTTTAAAGTGATTGCCAGCTTATAGAGATTTTCAACACCTTTCTGGCTCCAAAAAAGCGACAATGGGGCCTGAAGTTTACTTAGCCTTCTAGCAGGATCATATTCCTAGGTTTCAGGTTAGATGACAGACTCAGAAGTTCCCTGACTTGGCTCTCTACAGGTACTTACCAATGCAACTAGCATACATTTCATTTTGAAAACGCAAAGTCCCACCACCTGTGACAAATCTCACCTGTAGTTCCATATTTTTAAGATCTGGTGTGAGAGCAACAGACTAGCTCCAGAAATACCCTTCCAACAAAACCTAGTCCTGACAAAAACACACTGCCAGTACTTCGAGACACATGAACACTTCATTACAGGTCATTTCCAACTACTACTGCAAATTACAAGCTCACCAGTTCCCCCTTCAAAACCTGTCAGCCCGGGAAACAATACCAAAATTAAATGGGGACCAGCAGAGGAATTTAAAATGGATTGTGTAACAAGGATATTGCTGAAAACATAGTAAAGAAACAGACGATTTCGAAAATCAGTACGAGTTTTCTTCTAGATTACTTGTGACCAGCTTTATTTTGTTTTCTTGCAAAAAGCACCTGCCTAATGCATGAAGTGAGGCACACCGCCAAGGTTAGAAGGCGTGATTCTCCAGACCCGCTAAAGTAAGTGCTCCCGGGGGTGGCTGCACTTCCTCCCCTGCGCGCCCCCAGAGCTCCCGGTGCGGAAGCACCGCCGAAGCCCTGCTCTCAGCCCGTCGCTCCTGGAGCCACTGGCGGGCGGAATCTGCGCTCCGCAAACTGCCCAAACTCGCCCTCAAGTTGAAAAGCGGCTTCATGGGCGGCCAAGGAGGGAGGCAGAGGGAAAGGGAAGGACGCGACGGCTCTGTACCAGCGCCGGAAAGAACCTCCTCCCGCTGTCGCTACCTGCTGATGAAGCCATCCCCATCGCCGTCGCAGGTCCGGAAGAGGCGCTTCATCCTCTCCTCCTCGCCCGTACTATAGGTATCGCTGCTGCTACTGCTGGCGCTGCCCACCTCCGCAACAGCGGCCGCCGCCATCATGCGCCCCAGCAGCTCCGGAGGGGACGGCGTGGGAGGCGAGACTGCTCTAGCCGCCCGAGATTCTCGGTCCCAACTTGCCCGCAGCGAACGGTCGGCAGCACAAAGCCGGGCGCAAAACCCACCCGCGCGGACCCGGTCCGCAAACACGAGACGAGTTGGGGGCCGGAGAGGCAGGGCCGTGAGCGATGGAGCCCCGCCTCCCGCAGCGGCGGGACCCCCAGGGGCCATTGACCACCTCGGCACAGCGGATAAGCGCAGCGATCGCTGCCCACTCTCCGCCGTCGGACGCCGCCATCCTGCCACCCCCTTGGCACCCCTTCCCGCCGTCATCCCTACTGGTGCCAGAAGCCACGGCGGCACCATGAGAGAATGGTGTGGCTACGTCTGAGGCAGCTGCCCTCATCATTAGGGTACTGGAGTCCAGTCACCAAATGCCGGGCAAACCTGTCAGTCCGGTGGTCGTGTATCTCTCCTTCTGCAGTGGGACAGGTCCGGCTCTCTGTCTCAGGATGCCTGTTTGACTTGAGCTGTCCTGAGGAAGCCATTTCTAGGCAAATCACAGCAACCTCCAGCATCTTCAGTTGGACTGCAGTCATGGTAGGAGCGTAACGGGGCACCAGTTCCCCTGACATCCAGTTCCTTTCCACTGATCAAATTTCACCTCAAAAGTATATAATTCGGCTTTCTGCTCCAGCAATTGATCATCAGATAGTGCTCTAAACTTTCTCATGACTCACACCTATCCCCATCTGTCTTCTTTACATTTAAAGTAATTTGCTTTGCAGTCTCAGTGTTGCCAGATGAAAAAAAGTCATTTTCTTCCATATCCTTAGCACCCTTTTCAACACCCAATTAAGTTTTAATCCATCTTTTCCTTATTCATGTGAAAAGAACTGATACACCAGCAGCACCACTGGCAGGATCTTTTCTCTCAAAACAGCATTTGCTTGTTTGATAGTAGCATTACAGTTCTTACTCCATCATCCCATGATTAATAAGGTCAGTCAAGTTTTTCATAGCCTATTTATGTATACGAAAAAAAACCCCTTGTTATTATGGGCGTGCATTTCTCTCATAGTATCAGATATCATCCTTCCCCTATTACTTCAGTCTTTGAAGACAACTTCTTCCCATATAACAACTCGATCTTCCTTGTTACTGACAATTGATCATGAATATGTAAAGTAAGCAGAATTATCACTTATATTGTTGCACAGTCCCTTACAAGTATAATCACAGATGGCAGTAATTCTAACTTAATATTTATCGTATCTTGATTAAGTAAGTCATTACAACACCAAGAGCCTCTATGGTGTTTTATTAACTAAAATTACTTGTAAATGGAAGCATGCGTACACTCACAGTCATACACTCAGTCTCTGCAGTTTTCCAAATCAGGTTGCTCATGCTGGTTCCTGCTGGATTACCAGAGCACTAGAGTATGAAGCAAACACACTTCCATACTCTTTCAAGACAATGAAAAGTGAGAATATTACAAGTATCTTTCTTTCAGACTACACTGTGTAATCCTTCAAGGTTTACACCATATTCTATCTTTTGACCTACCACAGTCTCACTCTCAGTCTTACCAAGTGCCTTTTCTCAGTCCTGTATAGGACACTGCTCATGTGTCAGAGGGGTGTTTACTGCAGCTGTTTGTTCACATAAAGGTTGGATGAGCTGGGCAGTCACAAAACCATTTTCTTCAGCCAGATCCCCCAGACTAGCTGCTCAACACCAAACACAGAAATTCTTGCATACACTCTGCAAATGCAGCACACACTTCTCATGATGAATTAAAAATTTTAACCATACAGAGTCCTAAAACAGCATTTCCTGGCAAAGCCACCAATACCAATGTAACAAGATTGGATTCAAACCACAGTAATGAGAATTTCCAAGAATGACCTCCCTCCATCCTGACACAATCTGCCAAGCCTCACAGACACCCAGTTCTTACCTTTTTCTTTTTTCAAACTAATCTTCCACATCTCTAATCTAGCTAGATTTCCTAGTTGGCACTGAAGAACGGGGTTGATTGAAGAATAGGGTTGTAAATGAGTAACCTCTAGGATGTTAGGCTTTGTTAGCAACTATAGAGAAAAGGAAATTGCTAAAATAAGCTTTGCCAGAACCACCTACTGGCTACTGATATGACACCAATCCTAAAACGAAGTGATGAAGAAATAACCACCAGGGGTCCGAAAGCCCACTACCACATTTTTGTGTGCATACGGGAGGCATTCTCTAAAAGTATGATGTAATGTATGTAATCTAACGAATATGTAAGTTTAAGGACAATATAATCACAGGTTGGTTGACACTTGGAGGAGCTATCCCGTGTGTCTTCCGGAGCCGCAAAGGAGAAGCCAGTGAACCAGGACAGCCAGGAGTATTTGGAGCTGGTCTAAAGGTAAGCTTTCCATTTCTTTTTATGTGGGCAGGCATTGTTGTTTTTTTTTTTCACTGACTCTTTATATGCGTGGATTGCTTTTTGATTTTGACTTTCTCCATTCATCAGTGTGAATAACAAAAGTCAAACTGCTCAGCTTCATCAAGGGTCTTCTAAGGTATGAGCAATTAGGCAAGGTATGTAAAAAAAAAAGAAATACCTTTTGTTCAATCAACAGCCCAACTGGAGAAGGTAAAGAGAATGTGTTTTGGGGCACATGAGCTTTGATTCATGTCTTAAGTAAGCACTCTCAGCCCTCACAAAGATGCAGGTGAGAATTATCCCTACTCTATGACTGGGGGAAAATGAATTACTGTGGTGAGATCCTAGTCTGGATGTTTCTGCCTATTTTGGGGGCTTCAGTTTTGCACCAGTAGATAGTAGGACTTGTGTCAATGCTTTTATCACCTGGTTTGCTTCAAATAAGGTGCTTCTAAATGGAATCTGGTGAGACTCTGATGGGTGTCAGAAATGTGCCTACATTTGAAGCCCTACTCATGATTAATTCTTTAATCACCTTTCAAAGCCTCAGCTCTCCTTGCCTTGTTCCCTGGTTACTGAGGGGTAACTACCCCTCATTTAGTTTCAGTCTTGTTATAGCACAAAAAGATGGTGCACTAGATTAACAAGTGTTTTCAGGGGCATTATGCACAGCAAGGTCAGGTCAACCTATGACTCAATCTGACAACTGACTGATTGCCCAGGTATATTTCAGCCATTTTTCTCCTGTACAAATAATGACCTTTAAGAAATACATCTTTCTGGAGGGGCACTATCTGGTCATCTAAACCTTCCACTGAGTTTGCCTTTGCCCTTACGTAGGATTTAAGTACCTGAACACCTTTCCAGATACAGTCTTGATAGTTCCCTCTGTTTGAGAGTACTCAATTAAGAAGTTCATTTATACAGGTCCTTCTAGGCTCCTCAGCTATGAAGAGGCTTTTGAGGGTATCAGAACTAACTGTATGATTGTGGATTAGTGGCAATACTTGGTAGCCATTCCACAGCTCTCTGTGAGACCCATATTACCTTCATCAACATTAAGGGGTTGATTGTGGAAGCTGCATGGCATCAAGTTCAGCAGCAGATAAATGAGAAATGTGAAGCACAGATGAGCTGAGGAGTGGAGGCACTGTGGATACTGTTTGGTTCATCAGTGGGATTTGGGAGTAGATGAAGTGAACTGAATTCATCACCCATAAGTGCCTATTCAGCTGCATCTCTCTTATCATGTAAACAAGTACATATTTTCTCTCTTTCCTGCGTAATTTCCATAGTGAAACTACAAACCAGTAAGCCATAAGATGCTCCTTGAGGTATGAAGTTCCTCACCCTTGCTTTGCAAAGCTTTTACAAGCCAAGCTGAACTGAGACATCTGTATCTACCTCCAGAAGGGATTGATCCTGCACAATGCTCCATATTTTCCACCAGGATCCTCAGGCACATAGAGTCCAGCCAAGTGGCGAGGTGATACTGAGTAGAAGATCAGCACTATGGGCTGGGCGGGATAGGTGCTGGTGGCATTGCACCTGTAGACATCTGACTAGACAGTGACAAGTGCTCCCAGTTAGGAGATGAGGTTGGCCAGCCTCAGCCTCTCAGTTACAAAATGATTTTGTTTTTTCATAGTGACTTTTATTTCCCTTAATGGATGCACTGCCTATATGCAGTGTCCCTGAGCTGGATTCTGGCCTGAGCTGTTTTAAGAAACCATTCTGACTCTGCTGACAGGGCTTTAAAATATAAAATATGAATTTGCACTCCTTTACTCTTCAGTGTAATCCTCAAATACCTTGGTGGTGAGGAATGAGGTGTGGAGATGGGCAATCAGAGAGGTTACCTCTCCAATTACTGTTGGAATGATTGTTTTTTTTGCCAGATGACCTTTTTTTTAATCATCAGCATCAATACGGTGTACCCCTGTACCCCAGGCTCCATGCAGTGCTACCTTTCTCTGGTTTCTGGGATTTGGTCCTTCCTGGCTCAGTCCATCTTTATTTGCATTGAGCCAGGCAAGCACAGTGTGCATTCAAGCAGCTGTATGTGCACCCCAGAAAACTCAGCCCCCTGTTTATCTGCTTGGCTCAGGGATCTCCAGTATTTTCCTCAATGGGAATTGCCAGCACTTTCTTTTAAGGAGGTGCCTCACAGCCTGTACAGATCTCATTGATTGTGTGAAGCTTCCAGTAGGCCAGGTAGGGGTAGAACAGGCTTCTGGTAATAGGACTTCAATCCACAGAGGTACCTTAATGGATGGTGAGCCCATGAGGGTACATGTTGAGGGCCTCAGTGACATGGCTTAGTGGTGGTCTTGGTAGTCCTGGAGTAACAGTTGGACTTGATGATCTTAAAGGTCTTTTCCAACCTAGTTGGTTCTATAATAAAGAATACCTGCTTGTAATTTAAAACTTTGTTGGCAAGTTCTCCGAATCAATTTGACACCCCAGATGGGACCCTCTCTGCTCAGCTGCAGGACCTGCTGAGGACAGGGCTTCCTAGGGCCCCCAGGATAAATTTCCCTGGAGGAACCCCTCGACTCACTCAGATGACTGTGGGAGCAGACAAGGACCATCACGATCACTGTAAAGGTATTCTTTTATTTCATTTTGTGGCATTCCATGAGGTGTAGGAGACGCCCTGTGCAGGAATGTGGGTTAGCGTTCCATAAGGTATAGGAGACGTCCAACGCAGGAACACAGTTAATATTCTGTAAGGCGTATGCAGGAATAAGAAAGCCTTCCGTAAATCGGGATAGGAAAATCTCGTAGGTAAAGACATATACCTGGCTGCTAGCATCCTTTTCGTATAGAGATTTACATTCTGAATTGTTCCGTAAGGCATAGGAGATGTCGTATGCAGGAACACATATTTTTCTGGTGTCTGACCCGATTTCTGAAATCTGGTATGTGATGCTGTGCTTCAGTAACTAATGAATGGCGAACTGTTTTTATTTTTATCATGTTCCTGATTAGTATTTGTGTCCCTGGTGTATGTTCTTGTCTTTGTTTTCAAAGTTGTGAGCAAGGAAGTGTGTCTATTTTATGGCTTGTTATAGTGAGGATTTTGGTCTTGTGATTTTGGTATGGTGACAGACTTGTAACTGTGTTACTAATTGTTGTTTCATAGAATTTTAGTCTCTGCCTCAGTCCCAAGTGTTTTAACTGCAGAGTGTGTCTGTGGGATCCCGTGTGTATGTATGTATTGTGTGTATAAGAAAGTAATGGAAAATAGAGCGGAGAAACATAGAAAAGAGCCCTCTGGGGTGTATTCTGGCTCGCTGGAAAGAATTAGGAGGATTGCCAAGGGGCTAGATTAATAGAAAGACTTTAATTAAATATTGTAACCAATGGTGGCCATTATATACCTTAGAGGATCAGGAAAGATGGCCCAAAAATGGGACTTTGAATTATAAAATGTTGTTGCAATTAATGTTATTTTTAAGACAACAAGGAAAATGGGATGGAGTGAGGTATGCAGATATGTTTTTCACTTTAAGAAACTACCTGGAGTGGCAGACGGAATGTGAAATGAATATAGCTCCGCCAGATCCCTAATTTTGTCCTTGGAAAAGGACAGGGAAAACCAGAAAGCTGAGCTGGAGAGATATTGTTATATTGGGGGAATGATGTTTAAAGTTAAAAAAAAAAAACAACCAAAAAACCACAGAGTAATCAGGAAGATAGGTTGGGGGATTATGTACCACAAGCACTTCCAAGAGGAGCACTCTTGGCATCTGCCCCATCTGTTATTGATAAGGAGGAAGAGGTTACTGTCACTGGCAACAGAGCAGAAGGACTTGAGAACATTAAAGAAGTATAGAGAGCGTATAGGAATCAGGAACAGATAGAGAAGAAAGAGCTGAGTTGTGCTACAGGCATGGCTACAGTGGCTGCTTTGGGACAAGTAGACACTGGTGGATGGACTAATGTGAGAGGACAAGGTAGAGGTAGAGGAGGAATGTCAGGCAGAGGTGAGAGATTGAACTCTTCTGTGGGATGGGATCAGTGTGCATACTATAAGGAGTTTGGATGTTGGAAGTGAGACTGCCCTGGGGGAGTGCCATGGGGTGGTCCCGGTGACTGAATTAGAACTAGATTGATGGGGACCTGGGGAATCTACCCAGCAGATCCACTGATTAAATTAAAATTAGGGACTAGAGGAAATAAAGTGGAATTTTTAAGTGGATACAGGAGCAACTCATTCAGCATTAAATCAGAGGGAAAAGAATTTGTTACAGATGTGAGAGCTACTGGCTACCGAGAGGGGAAAAAAAAAAAAGAAGCATTCTTTCTGAAACCTTTAAATTGGGAAAACAAGCAGGAATGCATAAGTATTTATACATGCCAAATTCTCCAAAATCTTTATTAGGGCGAGAAGCAACGTTTAAAGAAGGCAAAATGGAATTTAGAGTAAAAAATTATCAATTAATTGTAGTTTTGATTTTATCTTTAAGTCAATAGAAAAGCAAACAGGAGGATCTCCCTGAAATAGAAGAAATCCTTAATCAGGTATATTTGGGAGTATGGGCACCTGAAGTTCCAGGTAGGGTGAAAAAATACTTTGCCTATTAAAGTAGAAATAAAAGGGGGGCCAGCCCAATTAGAATAAAACAATATCCCTTAAAATTGGAGGCTGAGAAGGGAATCAAAGAAAACACTTCTAAATTTTTAAAATATGGATTATGAATTGAATGTGAATCAGAATATAATACTCCTATCTTGCCATTAAAGAAATCCAAAGGGAGAAGTTACAGATTAGTTCAAGATCTCACAGCAATCAACAAAATTGTGGAGGATATTCATCCAGTAGTAACTAATCCATATACCTTATTGACTAAATTGAATAATAATCGGAAGAGGTTTACCATTCTGGACTTAAAGGATGCATTTTTCTGTCTGCCCCTGGCCAAAGAAAGTAAAAATTTATTTGCTTTCAAAGGGGAAAACCCTGGAACAGGAAGAAGGACACAGCTCACTTGGACGGTGTTACTTCAGGGATTGAAGAACAGTCAGATCATTTTCGGAAATCAACTGGCATGAGAATTAGAATCCTGGGAAGCACCCACCCAGACAGGCACTTTACTACAATATGTTGACGACCTGTTAATTGCTACTGAAACTGAGAAAGAATGTGTTCAATGGACTGCAGAACTGTCAAACTTTCTAGGGCTAAATGGATATCAGGTATCTAAATTGAAGGCTCAACTAATTCGAACTCAAGTATCTTATTTAGGATATGAAATAACAGGAGGGCAACAAGAACTCGGAGAAGCTTGGAAGGAAGCAATCTGCCAAACACCATGACCATCCATAGTTAGAGATCTCCGGACATTTCTGGGAATGACAGGATGGTGTTGACTCTGGATTCGTGATTATGGTGCTCTGGTAAGACACTTGTATGAGCTGCTAAAAGAAAATCCAACCTTTCTAAAATGGACAGATCAAGCTGAAGAAATGTTTGAAAGTTTAAAGATAGAACTCGTGAGAGCTCCAGCACTGGGGCTCCTGGGCATAACTAAACACTTCTGGCTATATTCCTATGAGAAACAGGGAATTGCCTTCGGGGTTTTGGCTCAAAGATTGGGATCTTATAAAAGAGCAGTGGCCTGTTTTTCAAAACTGGATGAATCACGTAAAGGCTGGCCTGGATGCTTGAGAGCAGTGGCAGCAGTTATTTTAAACATCCAAGAGGCCCCCAAATTTATACTGGGACAAACGATCACTGCGTTAGTATCACATGCAGTATCAACAGTCCTAGAACAAAAAGGTACACATTGGCTATCGCCATTACATTTCTTGGAGTATCAAGCCATTCTAGTAGAACTGGATGGTGTAGAAATTGTGATCACTAATGTTCTGAATCCAGCATTTTTCCTTTAGGAAACCCCTACCGTTGACTCATGATTGCTTGGCCACTATAGAGACAGTATATTCGAGCTGACCATACTTGAAGGAGAAGCCTCTGGAGAGTGCAGATTCCTGGTTCATCGATAGCAACAGCTTTGTTAAAGAGGGTAAAGGAAGAGCAGGATATGCCATAACTACAACTTTGAAATAGAAGCTAAACCATGATTCTCTAACACCTCAGCACAAAAGGAAGAATAATAGCCCTGACTAGAGCCTTGGAGTTGGCAAAGGACAAGTGGATAAACATATGGACTGATTCCAAATATGCTTTTGGTGTAGTTCATGCACATGGAGCAATTTGGAAAGGACAAGGACGTTTAAATCCCGAAGGAAGACAAACTAAACATGCAACGGAAATTCTACAATTGTTACAAGCTGTACAATTACCTAATGAAGTGGCTATCATAACACTGTAAAGGACATCAAAGAGGTAACTCTGATCAAGAGATTGGAAATAATTTGGCTGATCATGAGGCTAAACGGGCAGCAGAAACAAAAAGAATTGAGGTGATGTCCTTAATTCATGATGGTAAACTGGTAATTGAGCAAAATAAACCTAGATACTCTAAAGAAGATACGAAACTAACAGAAGACTTGGAAGGACAGGAAAATGAAAAGGGTTGGATAAAGATACCTGATGGGCGAGTAGTGATCCCCTATAATTAATTATGGAAGTTCATACAAGATGAACATAACAAAACGCATTGGAAGTAATGCCTTGTATAAA
Source organism: Psilopsiagon aymara (assembly GCA_024733675.1). Lineage (NCBI taxonomy): Eukaryota > Metazoa > Chordata > Aves > Psittaciformes > Psittacidae > Psilopsiagon > Psilopsiagon aymara. Next base: position 24,120 of record JANRGW010046213.1, on the reverse strand, counting down.
CATTTAAACAAACAGATCATAGGAAGAAATTTGTATACCATAGTGCAATTAGTGACAAAACAACGTCAACTATGTCTGAAAAATAACCCTAAAACTGAAAACAGGAATCAGGCAGGGACAATTGGAAAAGGGAATTATCTGGGACAACAGTGGCAAATAGATTTTTCTGAATTACCTAGAAAAGGAGGCTATCGATATTTGTTGGTATTGACAGATATTTTTTCAGGGTGGCCAGATGCATTTCCTTGCAGGGCAAATAATGTAAAACAAGTGATTAAGGTGCTATTAAGTGAAATAATACCTAGTTTGGGGGTACCAGCAACTATCTCCTATGACGGCGGTACACATTTCAGTGCAAAATTATTACAAGAAATCAGCAAGAAATTAGAAATAGATCAGCAATTACATGTTTCATAGGCCTCAGGCCAGTGGGCAAGTGGAAAAAATAAATCAATTAAACAACAGCTTGGGAAGATTTATCAAGAGACTAAGTTATATTGGTATCAAGCATTACCATTGGCCTTACTGAGAATCAGACCAAAACCTCAGTCAAAGGAAGGAATTAGCCCACTTGAGATTCTATATGAAAGGCCATATCAATCTCAGTTTAAAGGAAAGAGCCTTCAAGAAGCAGGAGAAGGATACCTTCAACAGTTCTTGGTAGATTTGGGAAAACAGTTAGAAGAAATAAATGGCAGAGTGTTAGGGACCAGAGCTAGAGGTTTAGATTATCCTATTCAACCTTTTAAGCCAAGAGATTGGGTTTTTATTAAGAATCTTGTAGGTGATCCCCTAGAAGAGAAGTGGAATGGACCATAGCAGGTACTACTGACTACCTTTACAGCAGTGAAGATAAAGGAACAGCCTGCTTGGATACATTACTCAAGAATCAAGAAAACACCAGAACCAGAAAAACATCAGAACTGAGAAAAAGTATGGTGCGTCGAGTTTTCAGGGCCCACACATATGAGACTACACTGATCATAATTTGGACTTGTATAATAATAATTGTAGAAGCATGGAATCAAAATCTGTATCTGCGATTCATACAAAATGTTACTAAACAAGAGTGACTGCTGTATCTGTACTCAGATAGCTAAATCAAGAGAGAGACTGGGTATTCCTTTAATTGACTTCCCTATTCCCTTTAAGACAAATTGGAATAGATTATGGAGAGATCCTGTTTATACTGACAAAAGCCATACAAATTTAGAGGTTTTAAGGCTATAAGCCTTGAATATGTCAGAAGTTAAATGTATAACCACTAATAAAACTCTTAATCAGGGCAACATGTCAGTAGGAAATTACCCGTATTGCAGCTGGGCAATGCAACTTCACCTTTGAAAACCTTTAACTGGTTATTGGAATGTCCCTGAAGGGAAAAGGTGGTATTCGTTATGTGGAGAAAATGCCTATAAGGCTTTGCTTTCTAACTGCAAGGGGACATGCACACTAGGAGTAGTGGTTCCAAACTTTACGGTAATTGACATTCATCCCTCTGGAACATGAGTTAGGAGTTTTATTAAAAGAATCAAACAAGGATATAACCACATAGCAGAACAAATCACTGCTTTCCATAGCTTTGTTGGATGGCTTATTCCATCTCTAGGTGTTAGTGAATTAGAAAAAGCAATTGTAAGTATCTCAGCTGCAATTGAGGAAATGGAAAATCGAACTGCTGATGCTGTTCTAGCTTACAAGAAGAAATAACCAGCCTGTCTAAAGTAGTGCTCCAAAATCAAATGGCATTAGATTGCCAGGAGTTTGGTTTGTAAACAATGAAAGCTGCTGTTCCTACACAGATCAAAGTGGCAGGATTGAAACAGATCTGGAGGGAATTTGAAAACATACTAAAATATTTCATGAAACGGCCAAGGATGATACTTCCTGGGAGTTCTAAGAAATATGGAAAAAGTTAACCTCATGGTTACCTTATCTCTCCTGGTTAAGGCAACTGGTTGCAGGGATATTAATTGTTTTAATATCAGTAACTTGTGGTATAATACAATGTTCCTTTTGGTGTTGCAAACAATCCATGATGATCTATGATGAATGGAAGAGAAACAAAATTAAGCATCAAGTAGAAACAGGGAAATATTTCAGGAAACCTTAAATAAGAATGAAATAACTCAGTTGCAAAAGAATTTGCAATAGGACAAGAAAAGGGGGGACTGAAGAATGGGGTTGATTGAAGAATAGGGTTGTAAATGAGTAACCTCTAGGATGTTAGGCTTTGTTAGCAACTATAGAGAAAAGAAAATTACTAAGATAAGCTTTGCCAGAACCACCTGGTGGTTACTGATATGACAATGATCCTAAAATGAAGTGACAAAGAAATAACCACCAGGGGTCCGAAAGCCCACTACCACATTTTTGTGTGCATATGGGAGGAGCTCTCTAAAAGTATGATGTAATGTATGTAATCAAACAAATATGTATGTTTACGGACAATATAATCACACCTTGGTAGGACAACATAATCATAGCTTGGTAGATGCTTGAGAGAGACACACTTGGAGAAGCTATCCCTCATGTCTCCTGGCACCGCAATAAAGAATACCTGCTTGTCAACTTAAAACTTGGTTGGCAAGTTCCTGGAGTTTTCTCCAAATCAGCACTTTTATCTTTTGTTCTCATCGTGTCTGCATGCCTCATGCAGTAGCTTTCTTTGTGGATCAGGAATTTATTCATTTCTTATATTCTCTTTGCTATCGACCGGAGTTCTTTCTGTTAGCTTTTCCCCTTCTGGGAGACCAGTGGTAGTTAATTTTTGCATCTTCAAGGCAAGTCTCAAGAAAGATTTTCACTTGTACCAGTTCCTCCTAGCTGGTAGGAGCAGCTGGTACCCTAGCTGTGGTATGGCATCCAAGACAGTAAAACCAGCTGAGTTTGCTGGTTTGTATCATGATCCACATCTAATTTTTAAAAAGTTTATCACACTGCTCTAAACTGTAGTTCCCCACATCATGGTGCCTGCTACGAATTATGTGGCAGTTCACTCCTGCAACCATAAATGTGAATTTCAGATGGCAAAACCAAAATAAAACAACAAAACCCAACCAACCAACCAAGTTAGAAACAGAGAACAAACTGTGCTGTAGAAGGTACAATCCTTCCTGAAGAGGGTTTCCACTGTCCCCGTCGGGAAGGGCACAAGGTGTCCAGAAAGTTATGACAAGAGAACAAAGATACTGAGATTTCCACTGTTTTTATCAAAGAGAAAACATTACACTAGGTGAAGACCTGGCTGAATGCAACAGAACTCTTCCTTTGCTGGCTGGCACAGACCTGTATGTAAAGGTCTTTTCTCAAAAGCCTGAGAGTAGACTTAACTAATGGGAAGCTCGACCTGTGTTACTACACCATGAGGCATGCTCTATGCCACACTGGTATGGGCATGTTTGGATTCCATGGGCTCCAGAGAGGATGTTGCTACTCCTCCTTCCACAGGCCAGTCAGCTGGAGGGCAACCTCAAAGGTGGTGCAGAATCACACTTAGTATTTTTGGTAGTAAATTCACCAAAACAGAAGACCAGTTTGCACAGCTGCCCCAAGAAGTGGGCTAAGGGCACTATTCTATCCTCACTCCTCTCTTTTCATACACTCAGTGCAGATCACACTCACTGCAGTGAGTGTGCAATAATTTCTTAAGAAAACCCGGGCAATAATTTCTTAAGAAAATCTTCCTCCTTCTTCACTGGAGCATGGAACTACTCTGTGTTCAGAAGATTTTGTTGCCCAAATGTTGACTTCTGTAATCTGTATCATCAGTTTGGGAAGAATGATTTATTGCTGTTTGAAATGGTTTTTCAGGTATATTTATAGTGAAAACGAAACAGCAAAATACCCACAAAAAAAATCAAAACAAGCAGATAGCAAAAATAATGCTCAGTGTGCCAGTACTCGCTCATCTTTACAATGTGTTAAATTCAAACACTATTCATTTACTGAGTCAGGCTTCCCTTTATTTCACTAGTATTTCATGAGTTCCTGTACTAAGAAGTTTGTCACGTAGCAGGCACTCAGGCATCATCGTGCTCTTAACTATATATACGAGACCTAACTTAACAACTAGTTATCATCTCTGTGAGCTGCAATACACACAAGATTACAAGTTGAGGTCAGAATAGGGCCTCAGGAATTATGCAGAGTCACATGGGGTTTTTTTGTAGAAAGGCAAGATGATGCTGTTAAGACACACATGAACTGGTAACAAAACTGGGCTTGTAATTAAACATTTCTGACATGACTCCTTCAAACAAGTTATGATCTTTCATTTATTACTGTTGATACTAAGGAAGATGGAGAGACATGAATTTCATGAATGGAATACCCAATGGATAAAGAATTGCCTGGATGGCTGCACACAGAGTTGTGGTCAACGGCTCAATGTCCATATGGAGACAAGTGATGCATGTTCCTCAGAGACCAGTGTTGGGACTCATCCTGTTCAACATCCTTTGTCAGCCACATGAGCAGTGGGATTGATGCACCCTTAGCAAATTTGTTGATGACACCAAGCTGTGTGGTTTGGTTGACACACTGCAGGAAGGGATACCATCCAGAGGGACCTGGACATGCTTGAGGTGGGCCAATGCCAACCTCATAAAGTTCAACAGGGCTAAGTGCAAAGTCCTACACCTGGGTCTGGGCAATTCCAGGCACAGCTACAGGCTGGGTGGAGAAATGATTCAGAGCAGCCCTGAAGAAAAGAACTTGGGGGTACTGATGGCTGAGAAACTGTTTATGACTTGGTTTTAATGTGTGCTCACAGCCCAGAAACCAACTGTGTGCTGGGCTGCATCAAAAGGAATGTGACCAGCAGATTGAGGGAGGTGATCCTGCCTCTCTGCTCTGTCCTGGTTAAGACCTCACTGGGGAGTACTGTGTGCAGTTCTTGTATCCTCAGCATAAGAAGGACATGGAGCTGTTGGAGCAAGTCCAGAGGAGGGCCACAGAAATGATAAGGGGCCTGTAGCACCTTCTGTATGAAGGCAGGCTGTGAAAATCGGGGCTGTTGAGCCTGGAGAAGAGAATCTACGTGGAGACCTCATAGCTGCCTTCCAGTATCTGAAGGGCACCAGAGAGGGGCCCTTCATTAGGAACTGTAGTGATAGGACAAAAGGTAATTAAGGGGTTTAAACTTAAACAGGGAAGATTCAGTTTAGATATAAAGAAGAAAATTCTTTACTCCAAGGGCAGGAAGACACTGGCAGAAGTTGCCTAGACAAGCTGCAGCTGCCTTATCCCTGGCAGCGTTCAAGGCCAGGTTGGATGGGGCTTGGAGAGACCTGGTCTAGTGGAAGGTGTCCCTGCCTGTGGCAGGGAGGTTGAAACTAGCTGACCTTAAGGTCCCTTCCAGCCCATTCTATGATTCTATGGTAAGAGGAATCCTTACATTGTTAAGCTAAAGAATTTAACTTTTCATATTATCATGAATGTGATGGGCTCTGATATGCCAGCGCTGAACATCGCAAAAACGGCTATAAGGAAGTAGCATTAAGTACCTTGGTTGCTGACGTACGGGAGTCCAGGAATCGGCCACGGGCAGCCGCCGGCCGGCGGGCACTCCGGTCGGGCGGGCGCGTGGGCCTCTGAAGCTACACCGGCGCAGCAGGTTGGAGCTGAGTGGTCGCGGGCGCTGACAGAACGCGGGCGTTGCAGGGGGGCGGTTAAAGCCGCAGGACCCACCTTCCGCAGCGTGCCCGGCGGGCTCCTCCTGCGCAGGCTGGCCTGCGTGTGACGCCACGACGCTGTGCGGCCCGCTTCTGTCGCTGGTCGGTTCTTTCGCGCTCTCGCGTTACCATCGCGGTCTCCGCGACACCGCCTGGCGCCGCCTCGGGCTATCGGCACCGGTAGTGGAGCCATGTCGCGACCCAGTAGCGTCTCCCCACGGCAGGCAGGTGGGCGTTCGGGTACCCCCACTCCGGCCGGCCCTGGTGCGGGCCGCGGGCGCCGCAAGAGGCTGAAGGATATCCGCGTTGACGAGGAGGTGGAAATCGCGGTGAATCTCGCCCTGGAGCGGTTCCGGTACGGAGAGGAGAAAGGTGAGTGGCCTCAGCCCGGCCGTAGGGGAAAGAGGCGGCTTCGGGCAGGTGCGCGCCCGATCTGGTCCGTGGGGACGGGGGGCTGCTGTGAACGGCTGAGGACTCCTGATCTGGGCCGGCACCGAATAAGGCCTGCGGCGGGGTGACGGGCATCTAGGCCCGGAGGCTCGGTATTGGTTCAGCAGCAGAAGCAGCTCCTCAGCCGCTTGCTGCTCGAATACTTCGCTTGCAGATGTGAGTCGTAGAATAGTTAAAGATACCGTAGTCCTGTTGTTCACGGCAGAGTATGATTGATTTGGAGATTGAAAAACTCGTAACCTTAAAGTAATATGTCAAGGATGTTGCATGTTGTGTAGTTAATTTGCTTTTTTTGATTCCTTTCTAGAAATGGAATTTCCTTCTTCTTTCACTAGTACTGAAAGAGCATTTGTTCACCGGCTCTGTCAGTCACTTGGGCTGATATCGAAGAGTAAAGGGTAAGTTGGAGTCTGATTTTTATTTATTGTTATAATTTTTTGGTGCAAATGTCTGACTAATGTTAAAAATATCTGTGTTTCCAGCATATCCAGTGCTGTTGCAGGGAATAGTGCTAGAGACAAAAGTTTAAAAAGTAATATAAACCCAACGATATTTGTGCTTTACACTAAGTCTACTATGTCCACTAAAAAAAATTGTGATGTGCTTCGTTTGAGGTAGCTTGCCTTTGTTTTGTGGATTTCATGGGTCCATGAAAAAGTCTTCTTACTAAGATCTGTTCTGTTTTTCATGCACTATTGTTTGCCAGCAGTTTTACATAGAATCTCATACCTTGACAGATAAAGTGTAACCTGGAGTAGCACGTCCAAAAGAGTTTTTCTGTTGAGAAGTGTGAAAAGGGGTTCATATGCAAGCATGATAACATTTCTTTTTCTTACCCTCCTCTGATTTTTTGATGGTAAACCCCATGTTTGTTGACTTTATGAGCTTGCTTGAAAGCTGAGAATCTGGCTCCCTTGGGAGTTCAGGTGCCAAAGCAACAGGAAAGGGAAAGTTACAGGCATGTCACATGTAACTTGTTTCTGTGTAGACTTTTCTAATCTGTAGCAGCATTTCCTGGTGCTCATTTTTGGTCATGCTTAATGTTCAGTAAATACAAATAAGTGTATTCAGCACTGATTGTATTGAATGTATAGCTTGGTTTCAGAAGACCTTATTCAAGTACAGTGCTGTTCAAGTGTGGTTCCAGTTTCAGAGTGGTACAGCTGACTTTTGCTGCAGGTGCCTCAAACAGTAAATTTGGCTCAACTTGCATATCTTTGCAGCATATTTTGGAAACATGGAGTGTTAGACTTTTCAAATGTCTGCAGATGGATAGCAGAAACATGCTTAGGTTGTACAGTGTCTGTGCTTACAGGTGGACCAGGTAAACCCTGCTTGAATCTGCGTGACGACCTCATAGCAGCCTTTCAGTATCTCAAGGGGGCTATAGGAATGCCTGGGACAGGCTATTCATTAAGGACTGTAGTGACAGGACAAGGGCTTACAGGTTCAAACTTAAACAGGGGAAGTTTAGGTTGGATAGAAGGAAGAAGTTCTTTGCTGTAAGGATGGTGAGGCAGTGGAATGGGTTGCCCAGGGAAGTTGTGCATGCTCCATCGCTGGCGTTGTTCAAGGCCAGGTTGGACAGAACCTTGGGTTCCATGGTTTATTGTGAGGTGTCCCTGCCCATGGCAGGGGGGTTGGAACTAGATGATCTTGAGGTCCTTTCCAACCCTAACTATTCTATAATTCTATGAATTCATCTTGATTAATTTAGAAATCTGTAGCTGTCACTGAGTGGTTCCCTATTAAATTCTGTAGTAGCATTGGTAATTGTTTACATAGACTTTCTCAAGTTGGAAGGGACCCATAAGTATCAAGTCCAAATTCCTGGTCCTCGCAGCACTACCTAACACTAACCATATGGTTTAGATCATCATCCGTATGCTCCTTGAACTCTGGCAGGCTTGGTGCTGTGACCACTCCCTGAGGAGCCTGTTCCAGAGACCACCATCTCAGTGAAGAACCTTTTCCTGATGTCCAGCCTGAACTTCCCCTGACACAGCTGCTAGGTGTGACCTTCTGTGACCTTGTGACCCCGAGAAGTCATTTTCAAAGTGTTGCTGTGTCCTTGTAGGCAAAAGATAGTTCAATTTCAAGTGTGTTTACAGCAGTACTTTGCATTTTAGTATCTGAATTCAATCTGAGAACAAATGCAATGTTGTGGTTTGGACTTTGGCTCTAATATTATGTTATACATCTTTGATAATTAACACCCTGGGAGTCTAATTTGTTTTACTGAATTTCATTAAGGCTTGGAATATCACTGCAAGGCTGCCTGTTTGTTATGTCTGCTGTTGATAGACATAACATAGTGATAGGCCTTTACAGAAGGGTAAGTAGAACAATGTTAAATTATGAAGGCCTAATCATAGAATTATGCTGGGTGTAGTCATCTGAAGTCTGCAGTATCTGTGCTGTACTGCCTTGTGTGAGTGGAGGATGTTTTTTATGGGGCATATTTTGGATGCTTCTGTTATTTTTGTGTGTTATGCTGCATAGGACATTATTTGGAAGTTTCTAGGTACAACATTGTATGTGAAAATAATTTGGCAGCAGTCTTGAAAGAATCACAGAATGGTTTGGGTTGGAAGGGACCTTAAAGATCATCTAGTTCCAGCCTGTCTGCTGCGGGTAGGGGCACCTTCCTTTAGACCAGGTTGCTCCAAGCCCAGCCTTGAGCACTTCCAAGGATGGGGCATCCACAGCTTCTCTCCACAGCCTTTGCCAGTGTCTCATCACCCTCATAGTGAAGGATTTCTTTCTTATATCTAATCTAAATCTACTCTCTGTCAGCCTAATGCCATTACCCCTTGTCCAGGCACTGCGTGCCATTGCAAAAAGTCCCTCTCCAGATTTCTTGTAGGCCCCTTTAGGTACTGAAAGACTCTTGTAAGGTCTCTCCAGAGCCTTGTCTTCTCCAGGCTGAGCAAGCCGAGCTCTATCAGCCTGTCTCCGTAGCAGAAGTGCTCCTGCCTTCTCAGTGTTTCCATGGCCTCCTCTGGACTCACCCCTTGACCCATGACCCTCCTTGTGTTGAGGGCCCCAGAACTGTATGCAGAACTGCATGCAGAACTGCATGTGGGGTCTCATGGAAATAGAGTAGAGGGGCAGAATCCCCTCCCTCAATTTGCTGGTCACGATCCTTTTGATACAGCCCCAGCATACAGTTGGTTTCGGGGCTGAGAGCGCACACCAGAGCTGGTTCATGCTGAGCTTCTTGTCAGCCAGCACCTCCAAGTCCTTTTCCTCAGGGCTGCTCTCAAACCTTTGTCTGCCCAGCTTGTATTTATGCTTGGGACTTAAGAATTACAGTTGAAGGTCATTAAATAGATCTAAATAGGTTGCATATTCTGAAAATACCTTTGTTTTTTCTTTTCCTTTTTCCCTTTCTCCCCTGCCAGAAAAGGAGCAAATCGATACCTGACTGTGAAAAAGAAGGATGGATCAGAACTAGCACATGCAATAATGACTTGTGTCTTGGCTCCCAGTACAAAACATGCTGTTCGGAATTTAATTCAGAGATTTCCTGTAACAAATAAAGAACGAACAGAACTTCTGCCAAAGACAGAGCGAGGAAATGCGTGTGCTGTTGAATCTGGTATGTTCAGTATGTCTTCTGATATGGACTTGTGAATCAGCACTGCATAAAAAAACCTAACAACTCGCTACCCAACCACAAAACAAACCCCTTTCTTTCCTGTCTACTACCATCCCAACTGACACCCTCCACCACCACAGACCCATTAATTTTCTTGACTTTCAGTTGTTAATATAGGGTCTTTTAAAAGTGGTGTCATGAGGAACTTAAGCAATCATGTCACCCATGCTCCTGTGTCTCCCCTGCTCAAAGTTACTTTTGAATCTTTACGCCAGTTCCAGATAAATTTATTTGGAAGTACATTTCTGAAATGTGAAGTGCTACAAGTTCCCTGAGGTGAAATGGGAAAAAGAAGTGTTACCATGACTGTAAGAAAGCCCTTAAGAGAAAATGAGTCTGGTTGTTCTTAAAGAAATTAATGGCCTCCCAAAATAAGTTGGTTTTTTTTTGTAATTTTCTAAAATAGATTTGGTACCCCTGAAACTCCTATATATACTCCTTGATTTCTACAGTATGAAAGAATTCAATGGAAGGCAAACTTCTGATGTATCATGGATTTTTTTAAGCAATGTTTTTAACAAGATTATTGCTTTAGCAGTTATGAGTCTAAGAGTTACGTTGTGTTTCTGTGTGTAAAGCTGAGTGTAGTGCACGCAAAACACTTGTACCAGTATGCCTTGTTCCATTGGATATTTCTGACTAGCAACATTTCCTGCTTTAAATGCTTCCTCTGCTAGTTTTCTTTTCCATTTGTTTCAGTTGTTTAATAGAGTTGTTAATTGAACAGGGCAAAACTATAATAAAAGCAATTCCTTAGTATGGAATCATTAGGATGTAAGGCGTAAGGTGATGGAACACTATAAAATTTATCTTTCTTCTCCAGAATGGTTTTTGGCTCTTTCATCTGCTGGCATGTGTCTGTCTTGAGAAGACAGTGCTTAAAATGTTATATATTAATCTGTTAATCCCATTAAATATGTATAATTAAATTTACAACAAGCTCTTCATTCTTCTGGAAAAATAATTATTGAGGAATTATAGAGTACCATTTGTGGTACTGAATTTGAAGTAGTCTTCTACAAAGATATGTGGGTGCTTGGCTACTTAGGCATTGCTTCCTAATACATGACAGTGTGCTCTGTGGGTTCAGGGATTTAAGTACTGTATGGTTCAGTTTGTATGGTAAGGCAAATCTCATGGACTAGAGCAATAGGTTATGTAATACTGACTGAAAGGAGGTCATAAAAGAACAGGAAGGATGTGAAAGAAGGCATATGAAAAAGAAGTTTTCTGTTTCTAAGAAGATGTGCTTGTCAGTTTGGAATACCTTAGGGGCTTAACTGTACAGTGAGTATTTCTGGACACAATATGGATGTGTGAATGTGTAAACTTGATAAAAGTTCAGGAAAATATGCCAGGCTGCTTTTCTTAGGTTTAGTTTCTATTCCTATTTTTGCTCTTCATGACCTTTTTCTACTCTGAGCAATGCGCTGGGATGGTCTGGTTTTGTTTAAAATATCTATGGAAGTAAGAACTCGTTTGAACAATATTTATTTCAAGCAATGTAGCAGAACGTGTTGTTACGAATACGGCTTTTAAATGTGTGATGGGTTTGTCACTTCAGTAGGGATGCATATAAAATCGGGAACATTCATTTTTATGTACTGTTTAAAAGCAGTTGTTTAGTGACCTTTTGTATCTAAGTAAATTGATAACTTCTCTTACAGAAAACAGAGAAGTGAACAAGACAAGTGGACGACTTAACAATGGTATACCCCAGGTTCCAGTGAAAAGAGAGGAATCGGAGTTTGATTCCTTCAGGCAATCCCTACCAGTTTTTGAAAAGCAGGAAGAAATTGTCAAAATAATAAAGGACAATAAAGTTGTTTTGATTGTAGGAGAGACTGGATCAGGAAAAACTACTCAAGTATGTTTCTTAAATGAAATAACAAAAATAACAGTATTTATACAAAACTAATGCAAATTTCATTATATTTCTGTAATACAGGATTTTTCTACCATAGTTTTGCTGTGTAGTTGAAAGTCTTGTGTTCTAATTAATTTTCTTGCTTTTGAAATACTGTGCCAGCAGATATGTACTAAAAGCATTATAGTTCTGCACAATTTTCTGATAGATGCTAGTTTTTCATTAAAATAGTGTAAAATGTGGAAGGAAAGGTAGCTATGATTTTCCTTAGCCCTTTTCTTTCCAGAGCTAGTTCTGCTCGTAATGTCTAGAGTAGAATGTTATTGTGTTAAAACCTTTTTTTTTTTTTATAGATTTTTCTGAACCAGGAGAGGAAAGCTTTTGTACAACTTTTGTAACTTTTTAACAGATTAAACTTAAAATCAGAAATTTATTTTCAAGTACATATGCAATGATAATTCTATAGTGAAATCTTTTGCAACCTGCGTAATATTGAGATGCAGCTCAATTGTTTCACTGTGATAAAAAAGGTGACTTTAACAAACTAAAAAGTAAATTTAAAACACTTCTTTACAGATACCTCAGTTCCTTCTTGATGACTGTTACGAAACTGGAACTCCTTGCCGTATATTTTGCACTCAGCCAAGACGCTTGGCAGCAGTTGCTGTGGCTGAAAGAGTGGCAGCAGAAAGAAGAGAAAAGATTGGCCAGACAGTTGGTTATCAAATCCGATTAGAAAGCAGGTACTACTTCTTAACGTCAATTGATCTTATATTGGTATCTTTAGTCTTGTGCACATTTGAACCACAGTTGTTTGGGATACAGCCTAGCAAATAAAGTATAGGTAGGCTATGTTATTTCAGGTCATGGAATATTTAAGGGTGAAAAGGACAGTGTCTGTTCTGTATTTTGCAAGTTCTTGTAGTCAGTTATCTTTAAGTGAATTGCAGGTGCTTTGTCTTGATTTCTTTTTGGATGTTGTGTAGAATTCCTTGTCTTATTTCCAGATCAAGTCTAGACTTTCCTCTCTTTTTCTGCCAGCTTAACAGATACTGATCCAGAAGTTCTGCAGGCTTTAACGATAGATAGGAAGACCGCCGTGCTGTAACGAATGCTGTGTAGTGAAAGTTCATAGGGGATGTAAAAAAGAAAGAAGCCACATTTTAATATTGAGCATTATTTACCAGTGTAGTTTGGGTAAAATTTACTCTGTTTCAGCTTTGATGTTCAAAGTATGAAGTGGCACAAAAGTAGAGATTTCTAAGTCACCTGAAGAATTTATTCCTAAAGGAGGGCAGGAATTGATGGAAGTCTGAAGGTTATGCACAGTTTCTACATTCTGTGAACTGTGAAGGTAGCAGGATTTCCAGGAATGATCAGCAATTGGCCTGTGAGTGACAAGATGGCAAAAGGTATAGCTGTTGCTTCTATGGATGAAGATATTGCATAGCTAATGAAAATTAGTGCACTCGAACAACAAAACCAAGTTAAAGAATAGTTTGAATATGCATACAAAAACTTACAAGGCTATTAAGGGATTAAAAGAACTAGTAAAGATGAATTGCAAAGAAGATGGATGGTTAATATGTCGAAGAATGATGCTGGCTGAAGCAGAACAAAGTATAGGTCAAATTAAAATGGAATAATTACTGGAAGCAGTGCAGAAAATCCTGCTTAAGAAGAATCAACGGATTAAACTAAAAGATCATAAAGGAGAGATGGCAGTATTTTCAACTTTGGGCAAAAAAGATGTGGGCGGGAGGTATTTACAATGATGATTTCTAGAAGGCTATGGAAGAAGAGAGTAGAGTAGGGATGGGTAAAGCAAAGGAGGGATGAATTCCAAACTTAGAAACAAATATGCATATAATGACTGGGAGCTCACATCTTCAGGGAAAGAACTGTAGAGTACGATAGTGAGTAACTTGTTGGTACTTAAGGTTGCAGTGCGGGAGAAAATAATGGCAATTGCTGGTTTTACTTGCATAGCTAACTCTGCCACAGGTACTAGAATAGTCACTTTTTAAGATTTTGAAATTCTTGAAAAATTAAAGCATTTGAAAAGGATCAGCTGATTTCTTTGTGATTCAGTCACATACAGTGTATTGGGTTTGTGTGGCAAGGTTTTGATAGAAGGGGTCTGTCTACGTGTGAGAAGCTGCTAGAAGTTTCCTCCATGTCCAAAAGAACCAGTGCCAGCTGGCTCCAAGGAAGACCCGTCAGTGGCCAAAGACAAGCCTGTCAGTGGCAGTGGTGGGACTTCTGGTATGATGTCTTTGAGAGGGGCGGGGGTGTGTGTGGTGAAACACACCACAAAAATCCCCAACGAAACTGCAATTGCAGCTGGAGAGAAGTGTGAGAACACTTGGCAGAAACAGCCCTGCAGACACTCAGGTCAGTGCAGGAGGAGGGTAGGAGGTGCTCTAGGCACCATAGTAGATGTTCCACTGCAGCCCATGGTGTAGCCCATGGTGAGGTAGGTTGTTCCTCTGAAGTCTAGGAATGTCCATGGTGGAGCAGATTCCACTTACAGCGCATGGAAGACCTCACACTGAAGCAGGGGGATGCTTGAAGGAGGCTGTTATCCCATGGAAAACCTCTGCTGGCGCAGGGTCCTGGTGAGACCTGTGGTACCACAGAAAGAGGAGCCCGCACTAGAGAGTTTTACTGCAGGACTTGTGATCCTGCAGGGACCCATGTTGCATCAGTTGCTGAAGAACTGCAGCACCTTGAAGGGTCTCATGTTGGAGAAGTTCATGGAGGACTGTCTCGTGTGGGAGGGACCCCATGCTGGAACAAGGGAAGAGTGTGAGGAATTGTTGTGGTTTAATCCCAGGTGCCAAATAAATACCAAGCAGTCACTCCACTGATCCCACACCAGGTGGGATGGGAGAAAGAATCAGGAGAAGGTAAAACCTCAGGGTTGAGATAACTGTTTACTGATTCAATCGAATTAAATACAATGATTAATAATAATAGGGAACAAAAACAAAGAGACTAAGAATCAAATTCACGAAAAAACAGTGATGCACAATACAACTGCTCAATACTCGCTAACCGATACCCATCCCAACCCAAGCAGCAGTCAGTCCCTACTGGGCATAATGTGCTGTGGTAAAGAATACCCCTTTGGCTAGTTTGTATCAGAAGTTCTGTATCTGCTTCCTCCTGGCTTCCTGTGCCCCTTCTCACTGGCAGAGCATGAGAGACTGAAGGGATAGGCACTACTGAGCAACAACTGAAACATCAGTTGTGTTATCGTCATTGTTCTCAGACTGAAGCCACAAAACAGCATTGTGCCAGTAACTAGGAGGAAAAGTAATTATCACAGCTGGAAACCAGGAGAGAGTCCTCCCCCTGAGGAGGACTCTTGGGAATGAGACAATGTGTGATGAGCTGACTGCAAGCCCCATTCTGTGGCCCCCTGTGCCACTGCAGGGGAGGAGGTAGAGAATCTGGGGATAAAGTTAAGCCCAGGAAGACAGGAAAGGCAGGGGAAATACTTGGTTTTACTTTTCATTACGCTACTGTGATTTGTTTGGTAATAAATTAAACTAATTTCCCCAAGTAAGGCCTGTTTTGCTCATGATGATAACTGATGAATGATCTGTCCCTGTCCTTATCTTGACCCACAGGCCTTTCTTGGTTTTCCCTCCTCTGTCTAGTTGAGGAGGGGGAGTGATAGAGCACCTTTGGTGGGCTCCTGGTATGCAGCCAGGGTCAACCCACCACACAGAGGGAAATAAAAGGCTGTATCCTGGCATATGCTGAAGAACTGGAATCTCTTTCTCCAATGCAGTCCATACTGAATTTTCCAGTAAATTTAGCAACATGCAGGGGTTCTCAAGCTTCTGTTTCACTTGCTTATTTATTTATATAAATTTAAACCTCTCTTTGTTAGTAAATCCTTTGAAGTTTTGGAGCATATGCCCCAAGGTTGCTTAGGCACTCTCTGGAAATAGGGATAGTTTAAAAGAAACAGTGTGCATGGATTCTTTGGTGAGGGAACTGTAATTCTGCTTCTGGTAAGCAGCTGTTAAATCCTTTAATTTTCAGTAAGTGAAAGCTAGCCACATTTAAACGGTGTAAGAAACTGAAGAATCCTTTTGAACTGTTCAATAGGGTTTCTCCAAAGACGTTGTTGACCTTTTGCACTAATGGTGTACTACTTCGCACACTGATGGCAGGAGACTGCACTCTATCAACTGTGACACATGTTATTGTGGTAAGAATCCTGTTGTATTTCATGTGAGCTTTTGCAGTTTGTGTTACTTGTTAATTGGAAGGTGAGATCTTAGTTTTCTTTATTAATTTGCGGAGCATATAAGGTGGTGGTGTTTGGTTAGGATCTGAATTAATATTGGAGCCTTACTGAATCTTTATTGTAGCATGTACATTTTGGATTTTTTAAAATTTTTTTTTGGGGGGGTAAAAGTATCACTTTAAGTCCATGCCAGTAATTAATTTTGGAATCATGATGCAGTTTTGGAGGACAGAGCTCTTAAGTTCTTTTTTCTGAGCTGTGTCTGCCAGAAAGCAGAAAAGTCCTAGGGAAGCTAATGTAGATATATGATTCAGTGTTAAGTGTGTCAAAATTTCTTGTATTGTGTACTTGTTTTAGCAATATCAGGTTTGCAGTCTTTGTTTGCGTGAATGGTTTTAAGATAATGAGTCATCTAATTTTGAGCAAATTATTTAAGTGTATTTGTTTACATGTATGTATGCAAATATTTCTATTGAGGGGTTTGATAAATCAGTGGAACCAGAACATTTACCCCCGATTCTTCCCTGATGAAGATAGAAATTTAGGTGCTTGTCCATTAAACTAAATGGAAAAAAGTAAGAAAATGATTTATATGTTACTGGCTTCAGCCTAAAATGTTGTGCTTATATCCCTGCTTTGTAAGTTCATAATGTAAACCAAAACAGAACACACCAGCAAAGGTGATTAATCAATCGTGTGCTTTAATTAATGATAAGCTTTGTGCATGACTTAATGGGTTGAAGCAGTTTAACTTTGATTATATGGTATCACCCATTTCTGTAACTGTTTATCAGTTATGAAGCAAAAATTTAGTAAAATGATATGTGCAGCATTTGGGTTTGTATCATTATCTTGAAATTAAAATATAAGAATTAGAAAAGTTTCAAAATTTCACTTTAACCTTTGAAATCAAGGTATGCGTGGCTTGTGCATGACCAGTGCAATCTGCTCTAGTGTCTTTCTAAAACCTCTTAAATATTTTTTTACTTCTGGGTAGTTTTTAAAAAAATTCTCACTTAAACTAGACTTACACATTTTAATGCATCTATAATGTACTGGCAAATTTTGTGTTTTAGTTTTTTTAAAAAGTTTGTATTTCTAAAAAGTTACCATTTTGGGTCTGTGATGTTTACCTGCTATTTGTTTCTGTTTTCTCCTTTTCTTACAGGATGAAGTACATGAGAGGGATAGGTTCAGTGACTTCTTGTTAATAAAACTGAGAGATGTGTTGCAAAAGCACACTAATTTAAAACTAATTATTTCTAGCGCTGCTCTAGATGCAGATCTCTTTATTAGGTATTTCGGAAGTTGCCCAGTAATACACAGTAAGTATTTGTGTAAACTCTTGAATCTGAGTATACCTGCCCTAGGACTTAGAGATCTTATGAAACTGTAGTAGACCAATCTGAGAAAGGGAACATATATCTATGTTCCCTTTTTTTTAATTCCTCTTTACCCTCCCGGCTGACAAATTTTCTGCATGGTTGACCTCCCCTGGCACCTTGCAGTCATCTTCTTTTTTAACAGTGATGTCAAAGTGTAACTGTTTTGAGGAGAAGGTTTTAAGAGAAGTACTTTCTTTTCAAAGCAGTCCAGTAGACTGCATGTCAGCCTTTTTTAAGAAGTTCAACAAGCTCAGGACATGAATAGGATCACTTTCTTTAGAATCTTCTCTACAAACAATCTGTTTATTTTAGTGAATGTTCCTGAAAAAGAAGTCTGGGTTTTTTGAAGATTGAAGTGTTTACTTCTAGTTCCCAGTTCTGAATTTCTGCCTAGCAAGATAAGGCTTGTAGGTGGTTGGAAAAGAATCTGGAAATTACACAGTTTCAATGTTTTTCAGATTTTTTCTTTGGAGAAGGGAAATCTCAGTTACAATTGCTGTGTGGCTTTCCAGTTTACTCTTTTTGTAGTTTCCTGTTCATTTGTTTGTATGTTCATTTAGGATAATCCGATGGCAATCCCTCCAGTTTTCCTGAGTGGTTATATTGTTATCACATACTAGCCTTCACATACTAATCACAACTGAAAAGATAGTTTCCGTTTTTGAATTTTGAGTATTAGGAATTAGAAGAAGATGGTTTAGATGGTTTGTTAATGTAATGAAAAAGATTGATTCTCCTTCAACAATATAGCTGACAAAATCCTGACCACAGAAAACAGCTTTTTGTAGTTGTGGATTCCTGTGGTGCACAGAGTTTGTGATCAGTGTTGGAAGACTTCCTCTCTGACAGCTTCTAAAAGTGTGTGAACTGTAGCTTGTTCTTTCTGAAATAAAGTCCTGGGTGGTTTAAACTCAACTACAGCAAATGTTTGCTAACAGACATCAAATCAGAATCCAGGGATTTTAATTCTTCCTGTGAAAAAGAATCCTTTAATGTCCATGAATAGGCTCTAGAAAGCAGTGATACTGAAAAAGAAATCAGCGTGAATTATTAGAAGATAAAGACCACTGGAATGTTTCATTCATCAGGAAGTATTTAGTCAAGAACACCAAATTTGTCTGAGGTGATTGAGGAAACTGAGAAGTCCCATCTCCTCATACACTCCTCATGAAATAAAGTAGTTTAATACAAAGATGCTAATCTGCCTGTGGGATCTTACACTAAAGCTGTATTAGTTATTGTTAGATTTTGTAATCCAGGTGGCAGTTTTATACAGTGAATTCTTTTTTGTAACCCTAAACAAAAATGGTTAGTTTCTTTTTCTCATTTTGATAATATTTCAATTAATAACTGTCAATCTTACGAGCATTTCTTGCTGTAACAATAGAATTGAAGAGATCAGTGATAAACAAAGTATGCAGCTTGTGTTTCACTTTTAAAATGTTGTTTTGTTTTGTGGCCCAGAATTTTGAGAAAATAAACTCCATTGAAGATACTCTTACAAGAAGTTTATTAATACTGTATATATTATCTATACTTTCAGTACAAGGAAGATCTTTTGAAGTTAAAGAGATGTTTTTGGAGGACATTTTACGAAGTACTGGGTATACAAACAAAGAGATGGTAAAGTACAAAAAAGAGAAGCAGCGAGGTTGGTGGACTTATTAATTATTAGCTTTGGCACTTAGTCTCACTGATTGAACAAATAAATAGAATTATTCTCTGTTAAAATTTTATGGTCAAAATATTAAATGAAACATGGTTAGATGACAGCAAGTATTTCTAAGTTCCCAGTGTCTGCATTATTGAAGTAGATTATGCAACTTCAAAAAGAAAGTTTTTCACTTTCTGTGGTTACATTATATTCGCTTTCAGTTGATAAATGTTAAATTTTTCCTTATTATTAAGCAGTTGTATTGCATGTAACTGGGACTTTGCCCAGATGAAAACTGTAGAAGCCGAAGATACTATGTGCTGGCTTTTGGGTGAAAATTGAAGTGCAGCTCTTTAAGAGGGAATAGTTTTGTACATCTTGCACAGACATGGTTCTCATTAGGAATGTTTTCATTGTGTTCTTGAGACACAGATGTATTCAGTATGTATCCCCAGAAGCATTAACACATGTGAATTTAATGTAGTTGATTAGCAGGTAGTTAAGTATATATATTATTTGAGACATTTTCCTGACAGCTGAAAGTAATGATTGCAGTCTATTAAAAAAACCCAAAAAACAGTGTGGGTAAACCCCAAATCTGTACCATATAGTACTAACTGTACATTTATCATAGTGCTCAACTCCGGTCATTGTGTATAGAAAAATTCAGTTGAGACACACTAGTGTCTTCTATTTTTTTCTACTTGTACATGAAAGTTAGTTGTTTCATGCAGGAGCTGTGTCACTTTTCTTTGGTATTTCACTTCTGGAGAAAGATCTGGACTGAGCATGGCATAGAAGATACTTAGGAAGCTCATTTGAATGCACTAAGTTGGAATACTGGAGAGTTAGGGGTTAAGCACCCAAATAGTGGGGTTTGCCCCATTCTTATAGCAGATGTTTGCAGTGGTGCACTTCAGGTGCCCTTAATCATGTAATATTAGACTGATAATAGAATTTTAGAGTAAATAAAAGGAGATTGAATAGGTAACTTTGTGTCTTAAGTGCTTTTTGTAACTGAAAACAATGAATAATAAAAATGACTAAAAAAAACCAAACCAAAAAAAAACAAAAACAAACAACAAAACTTTATGCATTATAGAGGAGAAACAGCAAAGCAGTCTTACTGAGTGGTGTTCTGCTCAGGAAAATAATAGCAAAGTGGAATCTCAAAGACAAAGATCTGTCCCAAGTGCAACTGAGGAGTATAATCTGTGGGATGATGGTGGTGACACAGTATTTAATCAACTGGTAAGTTTTTCCTTTTGTTGGAAGAGATGTTTAAATCTGCATTGTATTACTACTACCCTAAAAACTGTTTTCTAAAGGTGTTACTCCTTCAGTGCGTCTAGAATGATATTAACATTTTTTAATTTTTTTTTTTTTTATTATCTTGAATGGTCCTAGCTAACGTGTGCTTTTGAGTTACGATGGTTGTACATAGCTTTTGTTCAGATCAAATGGCTAGACTGCATATGATACAATAAATGCTTTCACTGGTATTTGAATGCTGTATTTCTGGTTGTTACTTTGAAAACTCACTGTTGAAATTCTTCATGTCTTAATATATGAGGATAAAGACCACTCTCGGAGGAGATTCATCTTTCAATGTAGTTTTTTCTCTTCAGGCTGAGAAAGATGTGAATTGCCTTGAGCCATGGCTAATAAAAGAAATGGATTCTTGTCTTTCTGATATCTGGTTGAATAAAGATGTTGATTCCTTTGCTCAGGTGTTCCACCTCATTTTAACTGAAAATGTCAGTGGTAAGTTTTTCATCTTATTGCATAAAAAGCCACAACAAAACCTGCACCACAAAATGGCTTTTATTTCTATGGCTACTCTGTCTCCAGTTTCAAACGTTATCTTTTGAATTCTGGTACGTATTGAAAAAATAGGGTTAGCAAAATCGATGAGGTTTGTAAATACTTGTTCTTTTGAAGTATTGACACATTATGTTTCTAAAATAGTGTTAAATTCACATGAACTGTCTACTGGGATAAAGTGAAGAAACATTTTCTTCAGGGTGGATTTTGAAAGTAATTTTTATACTACCTTTTGCTGAAAAAATAACGTTTGCATTAAGTTTGGTGATGTTTGTTGTACTTCTCAGTTGATTATAGGCACAGTGAAACCAGCGCAACTGCACTAATGATTGCCTCAGGGAGAGGCTTTCTGAGTCAAGTAGAACAACTGATAAGTATGGGAGCAAGTATCCACTGCAAATCATCCAATGGCTGGTAAAACAAACAGATAAACTGAAAGACAGATTTATTTGTTAAGATACAAAGGAGAAACACATTTCTGTAGCATCGAAGCTAATTTGCTAATTTGTCTGACTCTTATAAGCACTAATATATTTTGACGGTTTTAAACAATTTCTTACTTCTGTTTATCCCATTATTTTCCATAAATGCTAAATGCAGTTCTTAGTTAAAGAGTCTCAGTATGGGATATACTCCCTTTGTTTCAATGAGTCTGATTTGACAAACTGGTTAGAAGAAAAGTTGGACTCTTTCTCACTGTATTGTTTAAATTAGATCCAAAATGTTTGGTAATTTTATTTTAAGAGAGTAACCTATATTGGATTAAAAAATACTGTATTACATGTGCGAAGATCTTTGCTTTGTTATATCTGTAAATATGTTGTATCATGCAAAAAATATGTGAATATGTAAAAGTTCAGATTTTTGTGTCTTCATATAAACCGAGAATCATACTAAATAATTGTAGTATGAAAAGGTAAGAATTAGGATTGCAGAGGTATGGTTTTTGAAAAATTTGCTGAAGAATGTAAGAGGAAAACAGAGTGAACTATATTGTGAGGGAGACAACTCTTAAGACATGAAAAAGCCTAATGTTTTCATGCCTTTTTTGAGAGAAAGATAGGGGATGTGACTTCTCAGGTTGATTTAAAGGAGCTAGTAAAGGGTACTGCAAAAAGGCATAGTTCATCCTGGCACACTGATGTGTGTTTTTTGAAGGAAGGACACATTCTTCCTCATTTCTTTCGGCGTGTTTGAGGGTACTTCTGCATAAAACTGGGATTTTCTTTTTGTGGCTACCTGGAATCCTATTGCTACTACACCTGTGTGCACTTTAAAAGGGGAAGTTGCAGACCCAGCAGTAACAACACTGATTAAACAGTAATGCAGAAACTGATAGAGAAGCGCAGAGTCAGTTGTCTCCTCGTATAACATGCTATTCATATGCATCTTTTGAAGTGATAATTTAATACAGATTTTTCTGCAACTCTTTTCAGGATGGCTTTGGACTGGGCTAAGCGCTTTGGGCAGACTGAGGTTGTTGACCTTTTAGAGTCCTACAGGTAAGCTATGACTAATTTGCAGAAGCAGCTGAAAAAATACAAGTTTTAATTATCTTAGATTAGGTTTTATTGTCTTCCAGTCAGAACAGATTTTATCTTTCTGTGCTTTAAAATCTGGCCTAAAGAGCAAGATCTATTTGATAATAAGAATATTTTGAAAACATGTAACAAAAAGTTTGTTTGTATTCAGTTTCACAGTGATTATGTTTGCACAACTCTTTGGGTAAATATAGTTCCAGTGGTGTAGAATTTCTTTTATATTATTAGCACTTGCCACCTTAATATGGATATTCCTATCATTATTATATATCTAGGCAGGGTGTGATTATAATAACTGAAATGAATATACAGAGGACATGCTGTTGTGGTTTCAACTAAGGTTTTCCTCCCCTTCTCAAAAACTTCTTCTGCTGTATTGCCCCACACAATAATGTCATCAATGTATTGCAGGTGTTCTGGAGCTTGCCCCTGTTCCAATGCAGTCTGGATCAGTCCATGGCAGATAGTAGGGCTGTGTTTCCACCCCTGGGGCAGTCGGTTCCAAGTGTACTGGATGCCCCTCCAAGTAAAAGCGAACTGTGGCCTGCACTCTGCTGCCAAAGGAATCGAGAAAAATGTGTTAGCAATATCAGTCATGGCATACCACTTGGCTGCCTTTAACTCCAGTTCACACTGAAGTTCTAGCATGTCCGGTACGGCAGCACTCAATGGTGGTGTGACTTTGTTCAAGCCACGATAGTCTACTGTTAGTCTCCACTCTCGTTAAACTTTCGCACTGGCTATATGGGGCTATTAAAGGGTGAGTGGGTCCTACTGATCACTCCTTGACTCTCCAGTCTACGTGTCAGCTTATGGATGGGAATCAGAGAGTCTCTGTTGGTGTGATATTGCCACCAGTGTACTGTTGTGTTCGCGACTGGCACTTGTTCTTTGACCTCCATCAACCCCACAACAGAAGGATCCTCTGAGACCAGGCAAGGTGGACAGCTGCTCAATTTCCTCTGTCTCCAAAGCAGCAATACCAAAAGCCCATCGGTACCCTTTTGGGTCCTTGAAATACCCTCTCCTGAGGTAATCTATGCCAAGGATGCATGGAGCCTCTGGACCAGTCACAATAGGGTGTTTTTGCCATTCCCTTCCAGTCAGGCTGATTTCAGCCTCCAGTACAGTCAATTCTTGGGATCCTCCTGACACTCCAGAAATATAAATGGGTTCCACCCCTCGACAACTTGATGGCATCAGGGTACACTGTGCGCTGGTATCTACTAGAGCCTTATACTTCTTTGGGACTGATGTGCCAGGCCATTTGATCCACAGAGTCCGGTAAATCTGATTGTCCCCTACCTCCATCTGTCTGGAGGCGGGGCCCCTCTAATAGTCATCACGTTGGTCACTCATGTCTTGTTGACAGGAATTATTCCTTATCACAGGAGCTGGAGTAAAATTGGCTCTTCCACTCCATCTGGGGACCTGTTCACCAGAGTCTGAAGCTGCAGCCTTCATAGGGTGATCATCCTTGACCTTTGTTCTCCTCTTCAATTCATGCATCCATTCCTCCAGAACTGAAGTGGGTTTTCTGTCCCACTTCCTCATATCTTCTCTGTGATCCCGCAGGTAAAACCATATGGTGGCCCATGGTATATAACTTCTGTAACTTCTCTCTCGAAAGGTAGGATGCCTTTTGCTAATAGCTGAGACTTGGTTTGGTACACGTTAGGAGGTGGATAGATCATCTCTCAATTTTTTGAGGTCCTGCAACAGTTTTTCCACAGCTGAGATGATGGAAGGGGTGAGATTGTCTTCGAACTCTCGGAGTTTATGAACCATCTCATCCACTG
>JANRGW010046210.1:36907-62581 GCA_024733675.1 Psilopsiagon aymara | reverse complement strand
GTCCTTGGCCTGACCAAACATCACTAAGCCATAACTAAAAACATTGGTGTTATCAGCACTGTTCTCAGGCCACAAGTCAGAAAACAGAGAGCTGCACCAGCTACCAAGAAGGAGAAAAATGACTGCTGCTGCTGAACCCATGACAATCACTCACAGCTTCCCTGGGCAACCCATTCCAGTCTGTCACCACCCTTACATTAAAGAATTTCTTCCCTCATATCCAATCTAAACTTCCCCTGTTTAAGTTTGAACCCATTACCCCTTGACCTATCAGCATACCCCATACCCCTTGACCTAATGAAGAGTCCCTCCCAAGCATCAAAAACCACAAAAAACAAAACAAAACAAAACAAGAATGTAGAAGGCAAAATTGGAATAAAGTATCTCTTGTAATTGGGTTTGAATTGCATGTTTACAAAAATAGTTATTACTGTTTCTCTACAATTGAAATAAAAAAAAGAAATTTACCTAAATACTTACTGTACTGGAAAAACATGTCCAAAGTAGCTGAATTCATCATTCAGATGTAGATGATAATTTAGGAAATGTCACTGTTTCCAATCCAAAGAGACCAGGAGTGACCAAATGAAAAGAGAAAATGATGACTCTTATCAATGTGGGTGGAAGCAGGACACAGATTCATCCCAGAAGTTACAACAGTGGGAGACTACCATCTTTTGCCCCTCATGGGGAATTGTATTCTTGCTTGACATTCAAAATAATCTGCAGACATCAAGTATTTAAAATATCATAGCGAATTAAGGAGGTGTTATTTTCATCACAGATTGACTGTCAGAGGGCAGAGAGGTCAAAAAACTTGCATAAAGCCATCGAAGGAAAAAGAGTATTTCACCTTAGTATTACATTTCAGTCCAGCACTCAGACAACCAAACTATTCTTTTGTCAACTTAATTTACTTTTTTTTTTTTTACATATCTGTAAATGAAACAAGACAGAGCTTTGGGTGGCATGACTTAGTGGGAGGTGTCTCTGCCCATGGCAGGGGGGTTGGAACTAGATGATCTTAAGGTCCTTTCCAACCCTGACTATTCTATGATTCTATGAAAGCACCTGTTATTTCAGAATCAGCCTCTAAATGAGGAGAAAAGTTATTGCTCTACACATCTGGTTGCCTATTTTCTTTCTTCTCATATTTATAGTTCAAAATGTCTGTTTAAATACCATGAGACTATAATATTTACGTTAGTGCCAGGTGTGATGCACTAATGCGTAATGGTGGAATAAGGTACTAAATGTTCCTGTGTTCCTTTTAGTATATGTTTTGACACAGCCCATTTGCAGGAAACTGACCTACTGCTGCACACACATTTGAGTGGAAGTAAGGTAGAGGTAGGAACACAGTGAAAAAATGCCACCTTTTAATCTAGCTGTCTATTTAGTTGCTAAATCTTCTTCCATGTTTTCACTTCCATAGGTCTACCCTCTGAACACTTGCATATTTTTGCAAACCTATGTACATTCCAATGCAGCAAAACCCTTACCCATATTAAGTGCACAGGCAGTAAAATGTAAGTATGGAACATTTCCATCCAAATGGGACATCCATATAAGATCTGTCAAACTTTTAGATGCAAGTTATACTGCTCTGTGAAAACAGAAAAGCAGAAATACATCTTGTGGTTCATACTTTGCTTTCCCACCTCCTACTTATTGTAGAGAGGAAGAGTGAACACCTTATTATTTAGGCACAATATTAATTATGCACAATTTATTATTTATTAATACTTTGTTATTATTAAGATGCCTGCTCAACCCACATGAGCCAGAGGCAAGTCATCAGCTCCCCATGAACCTGCATGAGTTGGATGTATTGCCCCAGGTAGTAAATCCCACCAGAAGGCCAACATGCTTGTGTGGATCTGGGTGCATACCTCAGTAGCTGATCCTCACTCTGCGAGTCAGCCCTAACCTGATGCAATTAACTGCTTTCTTCTTTCACCCTGAAGAATCTTTCTCAGAAATGCAGATTAAACCTCAGGTTGTTTTATGTTTGTGTCAAACCTCCTCTTTCCTCTATAGGTTCTGCAAAACTGTAGTAAAGTTTTATTGACAGGCAGTCTGATTTTACGAGATGTGCTGAGAAAGAAAATAGATTTTGGACCAGAGCTAGTCTATACTTGTATCTAAATAAAACCGGACATTATCTCCAACCTAAAGCTCTTCAATTTTTTTAATGTTTCAGTTTTCATAGTGTCTGTCATTTTAAACACGCCTGACTTTCAAAATGATCAAGCAGAATGATTTCCTGCAATTTGATGTCAATGGATTACCCACAGTAGGATTTAATCACAGCAAGGGTTACAATGTACCAAATACAGAAAGAGAAGGAGATGCCAGAACTGAAGACCAGTAGATGAAGTAAAGGTCCCCAGTGCTGATACATTTTCTAGTAGAAAGACTTCTCTATGCTTCTTTGGAACTGGGAAGAACAGTTACTTCCTCCAAATTTCCAGTTTCTTTTGACCTGGGTGAATCGAGTATGAGCTCATTTTTTCATGCTTGTTACTTTAGAGATTTAGAAAGTGCCTTAAACTTTGAGTTTTTTTTGGTCTCAAGAGTGTCTGACTTTGCAGTATGAATTACCTTCTGTCACTTCGTTAGAATGCAGTGGGACATTTATAAAAGTTCACTAAAGGTATATCAGCTTTTCTGAAGAGATCAGCTTCTTGGTGATCCATACATCTTGTGGTTCTACAGCGTAAAAGTTAAAGGGCAACATCTACACTGACGGTACATTCCCACTGGAGTTACAAAGCAGATTTTCCATATAATATATTTGGGGATTAAGCCCTGTTACTAGCATTTCTCCTGACAGAGAGAAGGCAAAGCTGTTGTGAAAATTTGCTACTAATGGTTTAAGTACCATTTGAAATTGGATTATTTCCAGTATACCCTGAAACCTATGAAGTGAATTCCATTTAGAGAATGAGAAGGAACCGGTTCAGATGCGCTCCAGAATACTGCACATTTAGAACTCTCATATTCTGGTAAAAGCCCTAAAATTTGAGTCATGGGAAAAAGGGAGCACAGGCACTGCAGCTGCCACCTTTTTGTGTGGGACTGGCAGTAGTAAATATGCTCTAAGGACACATACCAGATTGAGCCTAGGGAGCAAAAGCTAAGTGGATAAAGTTTAGCTTAAAGAGTCTTCAGTTGTGTCTGACCTCTTACTATAATTCTTGACTATAGGCCACAGGCTCTTCCAGAATCAGACAGAAGGGTTTTAAGATACACTTTTTGGACTGAAGTGCTGAAACGAACATTTTATTATTTAGAGCTTTAACAGATTGACACATTTTGGACTTAAAACTTCAGAGTGAAGGAAGAAATATTAAATATATATATTAAACTTCTATCCCTTTTAAAATGTCTTTAAAGTGCTTCAGCTGCATAGCCAGAAGAATTTGCTTTCTCCTCTGGAAGGGCTTAACAAAGAGTCCAGAGAATACTTGAATCCTAACTGCCCTTTGGTTTAACAGGTTGACACATTCATGAAGTGTGAAATAAGGTTTTGGACATCTTCTGCACTAAGAGAGACCTCACTACTGCATGGGTGAGCTAATAAGGAAAGCTACTAATTAAAAAGTGGTATAATACATACAGTACGAGCTACAGAGATACTGCTTCAAATAAAATTGGATATGACGGCAAGATTTTGTAAGGAACTGTGGTGGTTTAACCCAAGGTAGCAATCATTGGGGATAGCCCAAGCTCACCTCCTAAACTGTATCAGACACAGCAGATAGGCAGACAGATGTTTAAATCACATTTTCCAAGAAAGGTTGTGTTAGAGACAAGTCTGAGTGTCTCAGAGCATGACAATTGGACAGCTGTTTCGGACATACGTATGAGTCTTGCCAGGTGCCCATGAGATAGACATTTTTGAGGTTTGCTGTTGGGGATGGGATTCACTAAAGTGCCTAAATCCTTTGGTTTACTGACCACCTTCTTTTCTGCCAGCAGACAATATTTTGTGGACTCTGCAATACATTTCTTTATAAACATTTTTGATCACCCACTCAAAATGAACCATTTCCTGAAGTAGTTTACAATTGTTATGAAAGTCAGGAAAACACTTCCAATCATGGCTGAAGCCGTCAACCTAGGCTATTAAACAAAACCTCAGTTCTCTAAGGCAATACTGGAATTAGTTGCTTTTAGTGTGCAACTTTGAAATGTCTCTCTTAAAGCTTTTATTGCCAGTGAACTCCTTATGAAGCAGGCTACTTGTTGTACTACAGAACTTTGCTTCAATTTCAAAATACTTTAAAATGAAGCTTATTGAAAATGTCTAGTCTACTACTCAACAAAAAGAAACACTATTGACCACTTAGAAATGTAATCCTTACCACAAGCAACAACAACATCTTTATGGCAAAAAAATGAATTTAAAGGATACTTATGAGTGTAATGGGCTTTTTTTCTTCACTGTGTAAGAAGTATGTGGCATACAGGAAAAAAAAAAAAAAAACTTTGCTTTTCTCAGTGGCAAAACATTCTGCAAATAATTAGTATCATAGCAAGGGATGATTTTCAGCATCATAAATATAATTCATTTATGTTCTCTCTGGCCTCAATGAAGGATGACAATACTATCTGTTTAAAATTTCTTTAACATGGAAAGATAGGATAGGGAGATTCTGTATGCAATTTTCTGTTTCATTTTATTGTGCATTTTGCTATTTCAGTTCCCTGAATAGTGTTTTATGGCAACTATCATTATAACAAAGATGATGTGACACAGAAAGATCCAGTTATAATACAGAAGTCTGAAGAGACTTTGTCTTTCAGTACATTGGGATTTTTATGCGGTTGGTTTCCTCTCAGTTCTCATGGTGTGATTCAGCAGTGTTAGTGTGGGGCATGTTAGATAAAGTATCTTCCTAATGATTTTTTCATTCATTATAGCTTTATATTTTTTTAGTGTCATACCAGTGTACTTTATTGTAGATGAGCCAGTGTCATATTTTTGTCTGTCTTTGTCATTATATAGTCCATCTACCTCCATCTCATTCATTGTTCTGAATGAATTTTCATGAATTTGCTTCTGTTTTTCTTCTTCTTTTAGTATTTTCTTTTATTTCTCCTACTATAACTTTCTCCTTCATAATGAGGAGAAAACATAAAATGTTATTAAAACCTTGACAAGAATTAAAGCATCCTTATTCAATCCCTTTTCTCCCTGTCTCTTTGGCTCAGCCTGCATACATGCTGCCTAGACAGTAACAGGATACCACTTTGAAATATAGAAAAGATACATAGAGAGTAAAAACAAATAATTCAAAGTCTATATTTATCTGTTCAAAACCTAAATAAACTCAGAAATGCAGCTTTCTCCATTCTTTCCTGTAGTGCCTTCAAAGTGCTCTAAGATATCTCCACATGCATTCACTATTTTGCCTTCATGTTAAACTTGCTGCCAACTCAGTTTCTCTTCCTAGTAGTTTGTAAACACATCTGTTCAGCAGAAAAGGAAATAACCAGCAGTTTATTTCACATATTTCTAACAAACATTCAGGAAACTGTGACTTGTGCTTGCTATTGATCTAGCCTGGACTTTTGGCAGTGAGGAGTATCCTGCCTTTTCACTGAAGACCTGTAGAGATTTAAGGACAAAATTATGAGAGATCTGACTGCCAGATAGGAGGTATGTACTTTCCTATTACTTTTCTATTGCAAGAATGGGTATATTATTGAAAAGATACCCTAAGTAATTACAAATAATTCTAAGACAAACTACTTAACTACTGGCATGAACCAACACAACTCTAACAGTTCAAATAGTACTTTATGTAAGAAATCTGGCTCTTCATGTTTCATTCCTAGTCCTCAGAACAGAAATCTAATTGTTTAACCAATACATCTTTTTGCAGAAAACTGCAAGTGCTATTTGAAGGGCATCATTTTCCAACTGTAGGATTTACAGTCAATCATGCAAACTCATCAATATACCCACATATTCTACATAGGATCGGAAATAAATCTGTACAGGTTTAATTACTTTATAGGTCCTTTTGTTCAAAGCAGTACATTAACTTCTAAATTAATTTTAGTCCATTGGGAGGGAGCTGAGGGAGTGAGATGCTATGGGGGCCTAACAAGACAAGACAAAAACATACAGACACATAAAGTCAGTTTTTTCTTTGCTGGAATATTTTACGTGAGCTATAAGGAGAAGGGATGTAAAATCACTTTGCCTTCATAGAAAGCCTTTAACTAAGTTCACTAAAATATGCACTCACTGTATTCAAATGAATTTTGCCTATCAGTTCAGTACACTGAACAGTCAAACCACTCCTCTGCATTGGAAGCACACTTTAATTAAGTAAAAATATGCATTGAGCTTATTTTCTCATAAGGCCTAGAGAAGCTGGTTCAGGCAGACAGGACAATATTTAGGAAAGCTCTCAGAGGCAGGTTGCTTTTGCTACACCTTCTTGGAGTAATAGAAACCACTGCTGGGTGCTACTGAACTGGAGCCTAAGAATTCCCTTTCCTTGTGGATGCCTTAAGTATCCTTGCTCTTTTCCGATTTCCTTTAAGCTTTTCTTCTTTCACAACCTGAAGTGCTCCCCTTACAACCCATCTTTTTAAGCATCAGTACTCCAAACAATTTTATCCCTTCAGTTTGGCAGAACTCAATCTTCCTAAAGACTACTTTAAAATTTGTAACATCAATGAAACACCATCCAGGATGATTTATTTCTGTCTGTGGAATAATAATTTTACAACTTCCCTGTGAATGCACACTATTGCAACAAATCCAAAGGAGATGATGTTTTTCTGAATGTTTTCCTTATGATCACAGTTTGGTTCCTGGAATTGCCAGTTGCTCAAAACTGTCAGCCACAGTTTATATTAAATATCCTGTTTCAGTAAACAGCAGTTAATCACCAAGAAATGATCCTCTTTCTCCCTGTAAAGAAAACCACAATTTTAATTAGGGGCATACAGACTTTACTAAAAAGCCAGAACTAGTAGAATATCAGGGAAGTTGTGTAATGCTGTTTGGCAGTTTGAGTAGATTGCTGCAGATGTATCATTCTTGTAATCATCTATATTATTTATTCCCCTCCAACCCTAACTAACCATTAAAAAGTAAGAAAACATCACAAAAATATATTCATACAACAGTGTAATTGTACCTCTCTTCTCCGTAGTAGTGGAGCAGCATGCTCTGGCTCAAATAAGTATTGTAGGTGTTACCTTTCCTTTTTTCAAAACAACAGGAGTTTTCTCCATTGTCTTTATAGTTCTGTACCATGTAGCTTGGTATCAGGCACTTCCTGGTACCTCCTATCCACCCTGAGTGCTGCTACAGAGGAGTCTGCCTAAGCCTGGTGAATGGAGAAAGAGCTGGAAAGGTGGAGAGGAGGACCATGGAATGGGAGCTAGGAAGGCTAGAGGGACACTGTGGGAGGCACACAGTGAGTGGCCCACACAGGTGAATGGATGTTGAATGCTTTCAGCTGCAACCCCAGGAATACTTAGGGAATGAAAGGGAAAGAAGAAGCTGTGATGAGTTGAGATAGAGAATGCTGATATTTTCTGCAGAAAGGAATTGTTTTAAATTATTACTTTACAAGAAGGCTCAGGGGGGACCTTACCATGGTGTTCCAGTACTTTAAGGGTGGCTACAAAGATGGAGACTCACTTTTTACAATGAGTCACATGGAAAAGACAAGGGGTAATGGGCATGAATTACTCCTGGGGAGATTCCAGCTGGACACAAGAGGAAGATTTTCACAGTGAAAACCATCAGCCATTGGAATAACCTCCCCAGGAAATGATGGCTTCCCTAACACTGAACACTTCTAAGATATGGCTGGTCAGGGTGCTGGGACACCTGGTCTAGGTCATGCTTTACCTAAAAAGGTTGGACCAGATGAACCTTGAGGTCTCTTATCTGGTATTCTATGGTTCTATGTTTCTATGAATACTTTTTAAAATAAAATTGAGTTTAGAAGCCCCACCTCCTGGGTTTTAAGGGTTCTCCCCAGCTCAAGGTACCAAGGGCTTTACACACAGTGTCCCTGAGCCCGTGGGCCAGCCCATGGAACAGCCCATGGGGCAGAATGGCAAATGCCAGCACCAAAGTCCCTCCCACCAATACTGTTTTCAAGGAAAGGCTGCCCAGAACTAGCAGTTAAGCAGTTTTCAAGTAAGCTATCAAAAATAGCACATTTCCTTGAAGTGTTTTCTTGTGAATAAATTGATGTTTCCTGACAAATCTTGTTTCACTGGAAATTTTCTGCCAATTCTATTTCCTAAGTAACAGTATTTGCTTACAGTAGAGCTGGGTGTTTTGGATGTTCAGTTTCTTAACTACCATATCATGAGTAAATGGATGAACTATAGGGAAAATAAAGAATTCTGTCCCTCATGCATATCTTTTACACATTTGGAAAAATCTCCATTTTTGACTTCAGGGTGCCTCAACCACATACACCTCACTGAGATGCAAAATCATCAAAGGCTTGTAGTACTGCATTGAACTGCATTAACAGCTTACTGAAAGACTTGGGATTCTAACCAAGCAGACAGCTCTATCTTCAAATGAGAGATGTAGGAGCATAGCTCAGATTCCCTGTAGTTATGAACACAACCTACAGACACAGATTCCCTGTAGTTATAAACACAACCTACAGACACAGCTCAAAAAAATCTCTATTTAGGTCCCTTTAAAATGAGTTGTTAAATTGTGCGTCTTACTGTCAAACACAGAGGTGCCATGAAGAACCAGTAGCTGAAATCAAGGATTATTTGCCTGTAATCAATCATATTTCCGCATGCTTGGTGCAGTCTTAATGGAACATAAAATTATGCAAATAAAAGCTGATTACTTTAGTATAAAATGTTTTGTACTATAGAAAAAATAACCTCTACTGGATGGGCTGCATGAAATGACATGGGGGCTTGAATTCGTTCCATTAGACTTTAATTGAGACATATTAACGGAACTTTAGTAATCCTAAACACTGTCAGTGGAGGAAAAGGAGAAATTCAGCCCATATCAGATTTGAATGATAACAAATTTTAATTACTATTCAGGTAACTTGGACATTTTCACTCTAAACCACTAATAGTTGAAATGCTGGACACCTCAAACTGTTAGGGATAACACTGTTTTGTATCAGCAATCCTTTAAAATATTCGCTTTTACGCAAAACATTTATGCAGTTCACTTTCTTGGATCCTTGCTGAGGGCCATTTTGTTTCTCTGATGATGCAGAAATTCTTCATGCCCTGAATTCACTGCATGGATGGAGCAGCAGTACCCTTCCTCCTCACCAGACAGGTATTGGGGATACCCTGGTTACTGCTCACCCTTCAGACTGTGCAGCTTCTCTATTTCCGGTGAAGGCAGCTGGTTCCACAGGGGTGCCTGGCAGAGCAGCCAGGTCTGCCTTGTCTCTGCCTCTTCTCCAAACTTCAGGTGTCTGAAATCCACAGGCAGCAATACCCAAGAACAAAAAAAGCAGAGAAAGGGAAGATCCTTAAAGTACCCCAAACAGCAATAATGCTGGTTCTTGTAACCCAAAATGACAAAGTCTCAAAATGAAAATATTTACTGAAAAAAAAATATATTGAAAAAAAAACCCTCTATGGATATATGAGCACAAAGTCTTTGTTTACAGGTTTTAACAGAAAAAAAGGGTATGTTTGTTCTTTTCCAAACCACAACCAGCCCCTGCCTTCATTGCTCCAATGTCGCGTCAGAGCTACACCCACATACACAGCTGCTATGTAACAGCCCATGACCACATTTTTACACCATCCCTAGCACAGTATTTCACTTGACCTGGCATAATGTTGTCCTTGAGAAAGACAGTAGTAGCAAGTTCACATCTTTTTCCAAAGCCAAGCTAATGGTTTGCATGCTTATTTCTAACATTCACTTACAGAGTTTACCCTCTGCTTCTATTTCTGACTTTTGTCAGTACTGCCTCTATGAACACAACTAAGCGCAGTTCCCAGTATTTGCTTTCTGAGTACTGCAAACTTTGGTAGTGTTTGATCAATAGGCTCTGGCACAAGAAAGTTCATGTCATTTATAGTGGTTATCTTACCTGGGCTTACACAAGTTTATATAGACATTATCCGTATCATCTTTGTCCTCTCCTGAATAATATAGTTTGTTTACCACATTTTCTAATGGACTGTATAATCACCTTCTAGAAAAATAGGTTGATTTCTATTTACTACCTTTTAAACTACTGGTTAATTCCTAATTGTTCTACATATACAGAAGGGTTAGACATTTCAGACTGCTTAATTTATGCAAATTGTTAGGAAGATACCCGTTAAAAGGGTATGCAATAACATAGATGGTGATCTACATGATTCACAGATTTCATCCCATGGGAGCCATGGATTTTTTAGATTTAAGTTGATCTCTTTCCTTTCTCTTACCATAATTGCCAGGTATATAGTGCACTGTACCATATAAAAAATATACTGTATACTGAAGTACAGATATAGCAAGTGAAATTCAGTTAACAACCCCAAGTTTCAGAATGACCCTCAAAAGTTGATCTTTTGCATGGTGATCTCAAGATGCTGTGCTAATCAAGTCCCTTTTTGGAAGGATTTGTTCTGAAACTACACAGTTTGTCTGTTTAGTATTCCCAAGACATTTTCAGTGCCTTCCTTGGAAAGCCATATATTTTCTAGATTAGTAGGAATGAATGTAAAATACGGAGTTTCTGGGTTTTATATATCTTTTCACTTTGCCATTTGGATTGACTTCAAACATTAAGGAATTAATAAATCTGTCTTTTTCAGTGTGGGAAGGTTGTGCTTTTCTCTAACCGACAAAAAAAGAGAGGAAATTTCCCTTCTTCAAGTCATTTATGACCTTGTTAATTTAAGGTATCAGTCAAGGCTCAGTTCATTTAACAAACTTGCTCAAGTACATGCATGAAAGGATCATTCATATTTTAAAATTGAATTAAACCACTGCCTTCTGCCAAATGCAGAAATAATAAGCAGAACCAAGTTTTGCAATACCTTAACATATTTGAAAATCTAGTTTTTACAAGTTTTACACCCCAGAGTTGGTATGAGATTTGAGTATGAGACAGCATTTAATACTGGTAAATATTAAATGCATACACACCTACAAATCTGGCTATCTGTGGGAGTAATAAATGTAGGAAGAAAAGGGGTGTGGAGGAAACGGCATTTAAGAATTAGATTTCAAGTTCAAAAAAACATAATTACAAAGAAAGCTTACATTGAGAAAAACTATGAATCTTCATGCCCTTTGTTTTGAATTTCTGTCAAAAATAGACAAGATCTGTAAAAGCCTTTAGGACATACAAACACTTTTTCAGCTCCTTGATTGCTATTTGCCCCCCTGTCCTCCCCAAACAGCACTCAATATACAACTACATGAATCAGCCTATAAGCCTCGTGCCATTGCATACATAGACCATCACAGGTACAGCCACAATCCTCTATCTCTGAAAATAGTTGTTTATTCATTGATGTGATTTAGCACATTTTTTACTTAGGGAGAAATTTTTTCTATTGCTTTCTCAAATATTTTTGCCAAATAGTAACAAGAAATATTGTATTTTTAGTCATCCAGACGATGGCAGTATTTTCACAATTTAGTTGTACAGTAGGAGACTATTATTAAAAAGACTATTTCCTGGTTAATTCCATCTTATAAAAAGCTCAGGGGCTTTACCTTTTTTTTTATCCTCAAATCTTCAATTATTCTTGTATCATCCTTTCCTTTCCTTGTACTACTTTGTTTAACAAAAAGACATTTACTGAAGATCTCAGTAATATTCCCTGAGTTACCCTGCAATGCCTACTGCAGTGTCTGTCAGCCAGTGTCACGTCAATGATGGCATTTTGCAAAAGAAATATTCCAGAGCAAATAATGCCTGGCTGGGCACAGATGTGTGGGAAAAGGGAAGGTGACTGGGGACTGTCCTGCCAGCCTCCAGCCACCACATTGCCCTTGGAAAACCTCAGCAAGTGCAGGAGAAAGGATATCTGTGGCATGGGGAACCTTGACCTGTAGCACCAAAGGCATGGTCAGATGCAAAAACAGCACACTGAGGTACATGAAATAACCTTTTATCTCTGCCGAGAGCTTTGGCTTCCTGCACACAGGGCCAGTCCTGGTACACAGCAATGTGGATCAGCCATGGGAGGAAGACCCTCAGCTGGCCTCTCCCCACCTTGCTTGGGAGAGCATTTAAGGGGAGAGCTCATACCCTTGCTCTTGCCCCGCATGTCATGGACCTGTGCTCCACCACCTCAACCTGCCCCAATTTTGGGACCTGGCTGGGATCCTCATCCCCAACACCAACCCTGCCCTGCTCTCCCAGTCGGCTATAGGGAGATAGTGCCCCCTTGGTGCCCTGACAGCCTGGCTGTCACCCACAGCCCCACAGCACCCCCACTGGCCCTGGCGTCTTCTGTCACAGAAAGTGAAGTTGTTAAGAACAATGACCACCCCATGAGTGAATCTTCCCTTGACAGGATGAAGTAGCTCAGGCTGGACTGCCATAAGAATCCAAGCAAACTGTGGAAAGCAGGCACTCCTCCACCCATATCCCTGTGGACTCAGCCCAGAGCACCTCCCTGGACCACACGCAGCTGAGGAAAAGTAGGCAAGGGCAGGTCCTGCCCTTTATCAACTACCGCAGGAGACAGCAGCCATTAGATGGGGGGCATGGACCCATCTCCCTCTTGCTGTCACCACTTCATGGGTGCCCTGTTAGCAAAGCACAGTGAAACTCCCTGCTCACTTCTGGGTAAGGATCACTAAGGATCACCCTATAGGCAGTGGCTTTCCTTTCCTCCACCCCTTATCAAATCTGTCCCTCTGCTCGATGCTGAAGAAACTCACCAGAAAGCTGGAAACAGATATTAGGCACATGTTAAGAGGGGAAATGAATACACATTTGCTTTAACAAGTTTTGCAGGTATTAAGGGAGGGAAAAGCAAGAGGTGAAAACCTGAAACCTCATTATTAGCCAGGTCACATGCTCAGTTGATGTCAGAGTGAATTCAGTTAAAGGTAATGCAGCCATAAAACATGTGGCCTATTTAGCTGCTGTGATAACGCTAGGCATCTTCCTCTTTTTGAGATCAGCACCCTTTATATGATCTAGAACACCTGAATATTCTCATGTGTGTAAGGCAATGGGCCGTGTACATGAAGTTCAAAACTAAATCCAGCTATATATGGTGATTATTGTCTCTTGTCATGATACTCCATTGCTAATAATAGAATAATAATCCGCAGCTTGAGTTAAATATGTATACTTGCATAATACAGGTTTACTGCTGAATGATGGCAACTCATCCTTCATTACAGGAAAGAAGCTTTCTTTGAAGCATAGTGATCCCCTATTACAAGTGCCCTTTCCCTGAAGGACATAGCATTAGCCATTGCCAGAGGCAAAATATATGACTAATAAACAGTGGCACAGTGTTTTCTTTGTCCCTATGCCTGAGCTATCTAGCTCCTATGGGCTAGAGCAGATCAAGTCACTTTTCCCACCCACCTGCTACTGGTTCTACATGTCTCTACTTAGTTTAATGGGTTCATGCTGCTGTGCAGCAGCCCATTCCCCATCAGTTACATAAGAACTAAACACGTTTTTTTTCCT
Organism: Psilopsiagon aymara; assembly: GCA_024733675.1. Classification (NCBI taxonomy): domain Eukaryota; kingdom Metazoa; phylum Chordata; class Aves; order Psittaciformes; family Psittacidae; genus Psilopsiagon; species Psilopsiagon aymara. The sequence continues at coordinate 48,923 of JANRGW010046210.1, read as the reverse complement.
GATATTGTGATTGCAGGCTTGAAATTAATTCAGGACCCTTATTTCCTGACTTGACTACAGTTTGCATATGTGTTTCTCAATCTAATCATCAGTCATAGATCCTGGATATAAACTTAACACTCACACTAAAACCTCCACAAATAAACCCCATGGTCTGCAAGTACTTTAGGTTAATTTAAGCCAACATTTGATTACAATGAGCATTACCAAAGTTACAACTAATCCTAGTTAAATAAGCTCGCTAAGTGTTATTTACTTGTCTTAACCAAAAGTCTACCTTAAATTAACTTGTTACTATTTTCGTTTTTTCTTTCTTTCTTTTTTTTTTTTTTTAATGTGCAAATGTTTTTTTTAATGAGTGAAAAGATGTAATGAGGAACGCATCTTGCTGTTGTTCATTACTGTGAGTCTGTAATTATTGTGGTATGGCCGCATCTTGCACTCTTCCGCAACAAGTGCTGCTACTTCATTGTAGTGGGGTGGAGATGAAGCTTGCAGGCAGCAGGCAGTGATGCACAAGGTGGGACAGGAGCTCTGCCAGGGCTTGAGATGGCCTTTACAGATGTCCTAAACAGCAACTCCCTTCAGAGAATTTGAGCTTGTTTTCTTTTAACACAGACTTTCAATCAAAAAGAAATATCTTTTTGTTCATCTATAAAACCACTCAATTTAGAGATCAATACCCAAAATGAAATTAGTTTTCAGGTGAAGATATATTTGTAACCAATTTATCACATAAAGAATGACATGTTACAAACTAATGACAGAATTTGTCACTGATTCACAGCCCACGCACTTTTGGATGGGTCTTCCTACTCTCTGAAGATCCTGGTTGCTGATCAGTACTGGGGTGTCCAGGCTTCTAGAGGAGGTAGAAGTCCCTGCCCTACAAAATTGACTGCAGTTTTTCCCTTAAGGGCGTAGATATAAAAAAAAGTAAGGAATTATCTTCTTTCACACCATCCACTAGTTAGTTTTCTTTCATTTTCCAAGTTTAAAAACCCCCAGTGTTAACATAACCTTTCTACATTCACAGCAGTCTCTAGCATCTTCTGTTTTAAAATGATGCTCAAAGACACACATACTATACACAGACATTTATGTGACCAAGATACAAATGATCTTTGCTGCCATGACTTTCATTCAGCTGAAAATGCACTTCATTTCATGTCCTAGGCAGGACCATTGCTATCTAAGCAGGTAAAGTGAACCGGAACGTCGTGACATTCGTGGATCTGAATTTGACCTTATAACCAGAAGACTATTTTGAAGATTCTCTCTCAGGAGAATAAAAAGAGATAGAAGCAAGAAGTAAAGGCTAAGCAGCTGACATAGACTCAAGTTTAACTCGAGTTTAATGAGTGTTTACAGCTGACCTTACACAATGAAGTACATGGAATTTTAATCACTTGCACACCCAAAGAGCCGCTTGTAGGTTTTTGCATATGCGGTATTTACAATGCTCATAATTATGTTGCTGAGTAATGTTAGGTTTCTGTGCCAGAATCAACAGCAGACCTCTTTTTCATCTGCTGCCAACTAAATGCTTAGCAACTAATAGAACAGTTTATCATCCAAAAATAATGATGTGATGCACTTAAGAATTTGTTAACTATCGGTCAGTATTTCTTCATTTATGCATTATGAACTTGTTCTTTATCTCCTGGGTGATCTGGAGTTAATACTCCTGTTTTTTCTTTCATCTACTTCCAAAATAAAGATTAGTACAAACAAGCTAATGGTACTTCTGCAAGACATACAACCATGGAAATCAGAGTTGCAACATCATCTTCTTGTCTTGTTCCTGAAATTACAGTTCTAAGTCATTGCAAATCATAGAACAATCATTGTGGTTTTATGTACTTCTTCAGAAGAATAGAAACTTCTAAGATTTGCCAGTTTTCAAGTATTAAATAAACCAGATGTGTTTTGTACAAATAACTTTAATAGAAATCATCAGCAAAGAAATGAGTGGGAATGAAAAGAGAAATACATGCAGTGGCATTTCCAGTTTCTAATTCTATTGGGGAATTTTGTAGAGAAGTGTACAATAGCATCACAAATCAGTATCTTTTGAGATTCTGATTCTTATGCTTATCCATGTTACTCATTTTCTTTACCCACAGTGACATTCTAGCATAAATACATGTCAAGCAAATGCTGAAGTTGTGGATGAAACTTGCACTATATCTGTGAGACACATACTGTATTTGGAAATGCAAATAAGACTTGTGAGAAGATCAGAACAAACAAGCTTTCCATTGTTTGACTTTGTATTTTCACAGCTGTATGTTCTCCTTTTTCAAAACTGAAATGGGAATTAGCTCCTTGCTGAGAGTGGAGTTTCTCCATTCAGGAGTCTTCAGTTCTTACCAAATACATAACACAAAGTCTGAGATCGCAAGCACGAGCATATAACTTAGTTTTATGCTATTTCCTGCTGCAAGTTGCATAGGGAAAATGGTGGAGGTCTATTTGAAGCCAGTGACTGGAATGACTTCACAGAACAAGCAACACTGACAGCTCCAGCCTCTTGTACACTGTCTGCAACTTCTTCATGGAGGTACGCCAACATGAAGGCCTTGTGCCATTGAGACGTGACCACCAAGTGCTGCTTTCAGAAGGCATTGTGCCTGTAACATGGCCATGATACCTCATGGAGCTCTTCTGGCGGTAGGTTCTCCACAGTCAATGGTGTGGTGACAGCTAACCCTCATCATGCTGCTTTTGTTAAGTAGTGTGAGAACAGTTGCTTTTCCTTAAGTATAAAGATATGGTTTTCGATTACAAGGATATATTGGCACAAATGTCTCAGATGGTTTCTCTGACTGTCTGACTTTTTGGAAATGGAGAATTCATTCATTATTCTCTCATTTATTGCTGAGCCAACAAAACAACCCCAAAGTAGCCAAATGCTCCTGTGAAGCCAACAGAGGAAACTGAGGCCGACAAATTAAGTTGTTATGGCAGAAGTAAATAATTACATCTTTCACTGACATTTGCTAATCAAATGGTCTCTCTCTTTCTTCCTTTCTTACTAGAAATGTATTATTTTAAAAGCAGCAGGAAAAAGGAAGAATGGACCAAAATCATATCTGTAATTTAAACTAATTTCTAAATCAAAACAGATGGCAAAAGAGACCTTGGAACAGCTGACTCATCAGCTGATCTGTCTTTAAAAGAGGAAAGCCAGAGCCAGGATCATCAGATTATCTCTCAAGAAAGTCTGCATCTGTCTGGAAGAATATTTGCAACATGATAACGCCTGCCTTCCAAAAAGAAAAAAACAAACCTAAAAACCGCCAAAAGATTGTTCTCCTGAAGGAGACCATCCATTGCTATCTGTCATTTTCCCCTATATATTGGGTCTTTAATCCAAAAAGAGGCATTCTAAAAGAAGAAATGGGTGAAACAAAAAAATAAGGCCCTGATCTCCCTCCAACAACTACAGCAACAGAAGCTGCCTGCCTCCAGAACTCAGAAGAATGTCCAATGGCTCTCACAAAGTTTTACCAGCCTCAGGTCTTCCATGGTGATTCAATTGTTACTACCTTTGGTAATAACCTTTATGTTTACTACCTAATTTCACTGTAGCTGTAAATGATATCCAAGCATATTTTGTTGTAAACCACATTTAAATTATAGCAAGCTTTGAGTTACTCTTGCAGACTTGTTTTGGATGATTCAGTATAAATTGTGGCTTTTTATATCTACTCTTTTTTTTATAGTAATTCTTTAACTGACATTCTCAGTTATGTTTTACATTTCAGGTGGGGTTTATCTATTTTTTTTTCTTTACTTTGTTTGGGTTTTTTTGCTGTCCACATGGAAACATGCAGAACTATGCAACAAGCCAACTGTCGGCAGAATTCGTGGCAAGTTATTACACTGGGCTCTAGGCTTGGTTCTCTGCTGGGGTCCATGTTCTAGAGTCATTACTGTCATGAAAGGTGTAAGGTAGTAATTTTTTCTAGCGTAAATGAGTATGAACATTCCTGGAGAGTGAAAAACTAGCAGGTGCTTGGGTATTACTCTGTTACCTATTTATTGCTTGAATATTACACAACAGCCCCACACCAGCAAGTCTCCAGTGATATACCTGTTGGCAAGGCAAGTCTTTAATCTTTGATGAAAAGAAGTCATGCTTCATTAGTCTGACAAACTTCTACCATTCAATGAGTGGCCTGGCAAATGAGGAGACAGCTGTGGATATTGTTTACCTAGACTTCAGGAAAACCTTTGATACTTTCTCCCATAAGATTCTTATAGAGATGCTGGAGTCCAGTAGCTATTGGTATATCCCAAGGTGTCAATACTGAATCCAGTCCCATTTAAGATCTTCATTAATGTTTTGGATGATAGGACGAAGCACATTCTCCTCAAGTGAGCTGACAACAGAGACCTAAGAGAAGTGGTTTATACACCTGAGGGTCATGCCACTTTCCAGAGGGACCTCAGCAGGCTGCAGAAATGGATTGACAGGAACCTCATGAAATTCAACAAGAGGTGCAGAGTTCTGCACCTGGGGAGGGACAGCCCCTGCCACTGGTACAGGCTGGGAAGCACCCACCTGAAAAGCAGCTTGGCAGAAAAGGACATGGGAGTTCTGGTTGGCACCAAGTTGGACATGAGCCAGTAATGTGTCTCTGCAGAAAAGAATTGCTAATGGTATTCTGCTCTGCATTACACAAAATACTGCCAGCATGTGGAGGGAGTTTAACCCTTCCCTTCTTCTTGGCACTGGTGAGGCAACACCTGGAGTGCTGGGCCCAGTTTGGGCTCCCAGTACAAGAGAGAAATGGATATACTAAAGAAGAGCCAGAAAAGGAACCACAGAGATGATGAAGAGATTGGAGAATCTCTCCTGTCAGCAAAGGCTGACAGCTGGGACTGTTCAGCTTGGGAAAGAGAATGATCAGAAGGATATTGTCAATGTGTAGAAATACCTGAAGAGAGAGTATGAAAAGGACAGAGCCAGGCTGTTTTTTGTGATCCTCAGTGACAGGACCAGGGGCAATGGGCACAATCTGAAACACGGGAGGTTTCCTCTGAACATCAGGAAACACTTTTTTACTGTGAGGGTAACAGAGCACTGGCACAGGTTGCCCAGAGAGGTTGTGGCATCTCAATCTTTGGAGATACTCAGAAGCCATCTGCACATAGTCCTAAGGAGCCAGCTGTAGGTGACCCTGCTTGAGGAGAGAGGTTGGGCCAGATAATCTCCACAAGTCCTTTCTAACCTCAGCCATTCTCTGATTCAAATCTCCTTTTTTTTTTTTTTTTTTCCAGAGACTTTTCTAGATGGGCATTAGAAATGTTGATGTAGTAAAATAAAGATTAATAGAAGCTGCTCCCATATTGCGTTAGTCTGCGGTATTGCTTGTGTCAAGTTTTTTGTTGTGCTTATATTAGGGAACTGTATAATGTGTATTTCTAATTACAAGCAATAAAATTGCCTATTACAGGTTTTTAATGACTACATAAATAAAATAAAGCTGGTTTGTTTCATTTTTATTCTCTTTCACATGTGTGCAAGGTTTGTGTATCATATTTGACCATCACAGAGCAGACAACAATGTGGATTGGTTGGAAAAACATGTCCAGTCATGCTACACTGATTCTGTGCATCAAGCTGTAATTTAGAGGCCTCACAAAACTATTCTCCATTTTGCATAATCCTTTACAGAGCAATAGACTGAAAACCTTGGATAAAAGATTCTGGATTATTTGGACCTTCTCTTGCGTATTTAATTTCTGAGGCCATGTCAATATATAAAAACATTCATATCACATCTTCAAAATAAGGGACTATTTAAATGTAGTAGTAGGGATAGTAGTATGCATACCTGTTTCAGCCTTTTCTCCCACACTGCAGCCTTGTGTGATTAACTGGCATAATTAAATAGTAGCCAAACCACATTTTACTTCTCTCAATCATTGCACAATCCCTCTATCTCTTTCTATCCCTGTACCCATTTTGGTTGACAGCCTGGCAGATGTTTTTCACCACTCTCATGCCCTCTACACTCCAGCTTCTTCACTCTTCTGGCTACTTCTGAAATTAAGCTTTGAATTCCAGTCCTCTCCTTTAAACCCCTTATTCCGAGGAAGGAGGAGGCAATACTTTTGACTCTGTAGGCATTTTTAACTGCACAACACCATCTTGCCATTCTCTGCAGATGATTATTTTTTTTTTTTTTTTATTAAAATAGCCTGCTTATTTATCAGTTAAACTGCCTAATTTATCTTTTTAGTTAATCCCACATTCCAGTGCCTCCTTTCAGTTGTCCAGTTTCACTGTGATTATAAATTAAAATAAAAATTAAACGGAAATTAGTATTGAGTAATGTATCATTCAACACAAGACTGTGCCTGCTGATCTTTTAAAATACAAAGATAAATGGGAGTGTTTCTTTAATCTAGATAAATGTCTATTCCTCTAAATTCATTGCCTCAGTTCTGTCTTGCAGGTAGTTGATCCTTCCTTGAGAATGGAGTTAGGGGTTTTTAAGGTCCTCTGCTTTCTATGATTCTGTATTATTTGTAGTTTGATGGTGCACCTGATTCATTTGTGCTTTAGTCTAGGTTTTTTTTTCTTCATTTTAAAGTATGCCATCTTTGACTTGGAAAGTTCTGCCATTTTTATTGAATAGGAAGAGATTAATCAAGAGCAGCAATTCAACCTTCTTCACAACATTGCCATGTCAATATATGTGTCTCTTCAATATATTATCATCCTCTTGTTAGCTCTTTATACCAGCCTATCATCTAAACATATATTTAATCTCTACATTTCTTATAGCACACATTATCTGACAAAATTTTCTGTATTATAAGTCAAATTTCATAGTACAAGTTAGGAAGAAAAGATGAATGTAACTGTGTAAGTCATTATAAATAAGAGTATGTGTAGAAGACTAGGTCAGAAAGAGGCCTTCCCACTTTTTAAAGTCTTATGAGATCAGAATCTCAATCTGTACTCATAGAAAATGGCTACTTTTTTCATGTGCAGATACATGCTGTTTACTAATACAGGTCTGCCAGTGCTTCTCTGAGCCTATAGTCAACCTGTGCAGCAGATTCAAAAGGCATTTCATGTTAGCATCTCGTATCTCAAAGGTGGGCATAGCCCTGGCATGACATGGATGCCATGGTAAGCCAACATAAGTGGGAATGCCCACAGAGTTCCAAACTGCTTTGGTTTGGACTTGATTCTTCTGCACAGCATGTGCAATTTTATGTGCAGCATGTGCATAGGTATGCACACATATATATGAACAGATGGATACATAGATAAAAAAAATTAACTTGAGCCTGATGAATTTGAGCTATACTATAAAAACGTACCAAATTATAACTGTTAAGAAATCAGGGATAGTCTTCATGCTCCAGGTACTGCAGATTACATATGTGCATTACTCACTGGAATAAAATTTCTGTAAAGAAAGAGAGTCTTGGAACATATTTGTCTGTTCCTAACTTTAGGATTTTAAGCATACACCTCACTGTTCCATTATTCAAGTTACATGGTGCACTTCTGAGAATATAAAGGGCTTTTCTGAAGCAACATGAAGAATGTTGTATTTTGCTTTCTCTCTTGAGACAATGCTTGGAAGACATCATTCATTCATACATTTTCAGGACATGACACTTTATACAGTCCAGCAAGGACCACTTGAGGTAATTTTCACTCTAACAGCAGAGTAAACCTGAGTTTACAGAAACTAAATAGTTTCTGGTAAAATTTGCTTAGATACAAAATTAAATGAGCTTCTCCTCTATCTGGACCACTTTATTTCATTTGCTAGAAAACAGAGCAGGATGATTTTGGGAGCTGTCTGCAGAGTAAGAAATGATTACTAGTACCTGTTCTTGGGAATTCATTAGGCCTTGTAAATTGGTTTCCTCATGTTATAAATCTGATTGTAAAAACGATATCTAGTCAATCTGCCAGATATCAAAATACAATTGCAAACTGGCTTTTCTTGTTCAAACTAAACAATACACATCACATGTCAAATACTCACAAATAGCCATTTTTAAGCACTCCACAGATCAATACAATTAATTACCAAAGGATATATATTTTTTTTTTTTTTTGCATTGAACTTATTAGGAATCTATTTTTGAACACAAAAATGGCTAAGTTTTAAATAAAATATTACCATATGTATTAGTTATCCAGACTTCAGTAAGTGCAGGTATTCAGCCTTTTAAAATACTCCTTGGCTCTTTTATTGTATCACTAGAAAAATAACTTAATTAGAACTAGGGTACATAAGTTCCCTTTGGTTTTCTTTATCATAGGCTCATAGCATAGTTAGGGTTGGAAAGAACCATAAGGTCATCCAGTTCCAACTGCCCTGACATGGGCAGAAACTCCTTTCACTAACTCCTGTTACCCAAGACTCTGTCAGGCTACATATAAATAGGAAATTTTAAGTTGGGTCTGTGTGGTGCTTACATAAAGTCTAAAGCTGGATTATTCTAAGAACTTCTTAATTTTTCCCTTTAAGTCTCATCTCCTGTAAATTTGACTGTTCCCAGTTCCATCTGTAGCAAAATCTCAGCAGTCATCATTTTTGCTGCGTTTGGGGAAAACCATGGAAATAATGAAAGAGATGCCTTACCACGGAATGGTATTAATACATTCCACCAGAAATTTCGTTGGTGAGGTGGAAAACAACCCACAACGCTGACAAGTAGACAGACATTTTGTTTCTTTTCAAAGGGGCTTTGTAAAAGATATGAATCTCTTCACCTCCGTCGTGAGTAAAGCTCTTCTGTACTTAAAATTATGTAAGACAATACAAACAAATAAGGACAATATGGTGCTTTAAGATGCAGGGCTTGTCAACAGAATGACAGGAGATTGGGAATGAGGATAAGTTTAATTTTAAGGAAAAAGTCTCAGATTTAAAACAAAAGCTTCTCAAAAATAGAAAAGGCATCAGCAGCGCCTTAACAGAATTTAGATGTGGAACAAAACACAGTGATATTTCAGAAAAATCATTGATTTAGATACAGTTCTGGGTAAAAACAGTTATCTATAACATTCACTTGGAAATATATTGTCCAAGAAAGTGAAAGCTAGAATAAATAAATGGCATTTTCCCTAACAACAGTCATTTATAATCAATGTGGCTGGAGTGCAAAACTTTCACTTTCTTCCAAAGAAAAGCTCCTGCCCAAGTTTTGTTTGCATTTTTATTCTCCCTTTCTTAATTTTGGTTGATAGGGTAACTTGAGTTCTTTTGTTTTATCAAACTGCAATGCAGTGAAATGCCTCCTTAAACCACTTGATGGCAACAAAGCAATTCAGATACTCAAGGAGTTTCAAAGACACGTGTATCAAGATCCACCTGTTCAAACAAAATCTAAACTAACATATAAGTACTTTAAAAAGTCTGGATCACAGGCTTTGTCTTTTAGTCGTGCCATGGGATTTCTTTGACTACTATTTCAACTTGGAAACAAAGACTGATAGATAAATAATAATATTCAGAAAAGCCACCTCCTACAGGGCTCTGTGTCAGACATGAAAATGATACATCCTACAAGCAGTGCGCTTTCTATTTGAATGGGAGAAATGCCTGAGAAGCTCAGTTCTCTCAATTCTGCAGCAATGGGAGCTTCAACAGGAGGAGGAAGGGAATCGCTCAGTAGCTGGCAGAGCACTGCAAGGAGAACCACAGATTAACCTTTGGTCCACTCTGCACACGACAGTCTGGGTAGTAAATCAGCTGCTGTTTCCCGGATTAGCTAGGACTGCTAAGGGAAAAGGCTTTGGCACAGGGGTCTGACAGCAGCACTTAGCCTAGAGAAATGGAGAGGAAACTACAGATGAGAGAGTCTATCTATCTAATTTATTACCTCTTCAGGCATGAGAAAGCGAATAGGAAAGTGCAGCATTCCCTGAAAAAAAAACCACCTTCCCACCTTCCACTTGTCTCCCATTTCAAATCTATACTCAAACTGCATTAGAGCAAACTCCAGAGGGGTGAAGTGATACATACAGCATGAGGGAAGAAAAGACATCTTTTCTTGAGCCTTATATAGATACAATCCATATCAAATGCAGATTTAGCCGTGTTTATAGATGAATTTATTATGTGACTAATGACAACCAAGGTCAGCTAAAAATAAGAAGACTCAAGTGAAAGATAAGTGGCTTTCCTGTTTTGAAATATGGGTTTTTTTCATAAAAAGTATTAGTCTTTTTAAACTGCAGTTCTATTATGTTACACTGCAGGGCTGCAGGTTTCGTATATTCAGTAGCCTACTGGTAACTACATCTTCTCCTGTGCAGATATGCTTGTATCCTCTTTCTCCATAGGGCAGCAGTGCTCACCACATTTCTAATGTGTTTAGAAACAGCATGGTAGTTTTTATCACACTTTTTAATTGGCTAGATATTTCTTGTAAATTGTGCCTCTGAGACAAAAAATACTGGAGACCATCCTAACATTAATATACTGGAAATCTCAGTGAGGTGGAACATTTGCTCAGTTGACCAGGTAGTTTTTTGGGCATACTAAAAACGTGAGGAGGTCCTGAAGGTATAGGTCCTGTACAACCTACACTGTCATCACCCATACAGTGACCCCTTAAATATTATAGCTGCCCCATATTATATGAACGTCTATGTCAGCCTTCAGACATCCTCTCTGATGGGAAAGGCAGGAAGTCTATTAACAGCCCCTCACCTCTCCTTTTGCAGCTGGTATCAGCTTAAACTTGTCCTTGGGCTGAAATCTACATAGCATACTTATATATGCATTGGCAAAGAGAGCCCATGGTTTCTGTCCCATAGTGTACTGCCTATTTCACACCCTGAATAATTCACTCTGAAGCATAGTTTCCTTGTGTTTTGCCAAACCCACTGACCTTCCCTGGTGTGGCTGCTGTCCTTTGCAGCCATTTCTCCTCATTGTGTAAATCAATCTTGAAGCCAGAGCCTCTGCAACTATTATGTTCCTATAAAAGCCTATTTAGATAACTCTTATTACTCTATAGATTAACTTTAGTATTTCATAAACTAATCTGAAGGTACTGATTCAATCATCACCAGCCAAACCAGGCTAAAAATAATAGAGATTCAGCAGTGATTATTGCTATGTAATGAGATCTCTGCAAATTATAGTCACTGAATAAGAAATTATCTAGCTAAGTACTGTAAATACAAGGCTGAAGAGCAGCAAATTTTTAGTGCATAAAAAAGAGAAAGATAATCTGTTTGATTTCAGTAAGTGAGCCACTGAGGCTGTCATTCATGAACACCTGCAAAAAAAATAATAATCTCCTGGGATCAAACAGCAGCAGAGCAGAAATGCCAGCACTGGTATAACTCCTGGGTTGCCTCTGATGCTGCTGTAGGCAACTGGAATCAAATACTGCAAATGCCTACATAAGGGCCAGTTCAGCTCATTTAATGTGCCATCTTTTAGAGAGTAATACCTGTAAGTACCTGCCTCACAGATAGATACCAGTGCATATCAAGCATGTTTGGGTTTTGAGTGACAGCACTTTTGTTATAGTTACTTATCCTGTGACATTGGTACACACCAAACTGAGCATTTAGAAAGGCTCTAGACATCAGGCAAGTGCATGTTTGAAGTAAGAACACCATACATCATGGCACAGGAAAAGGTTGTTCATTAGCAGGGAAAAAAGGAACTGCATGTGATTGGCAGTGGCTGTACCCAAGACCGTTGGTTGATATTCAAGGATCACCTACTACAAGCTCAGGAGTGTTGCATCCCAACTAGAAGGAAGTGCAGCAGGAGGGCCAGGAGACCCCCCCACGGATGGATAAGGAGCTGCTGAGGAAAATTCAAAGGAAAAAAGAGCCTTGGAAAAGGTGGAAGAAAGGACAAGAAGCCTGGGAAGAATACAGGGATGTTGTCCAGGAAGATAGGGACCAGGTTAGGAAGGCTAAGGCCCACTTAGAATTAAAATTGGCAAGGGATGTTAAGGATAACAGGAAGGGATTCTATAGGTATGTAGTGAATAAAAG
>JANRGW010046210.1:0-30368 GCA_024733675.1 Psilopsiagon aymara | reverse complement strand
GGGTTCAAACTTAAACAGGGGAAGTTTAGATTGGATATGAGGAAGAAGTTCTTTACTGTAAGGGTGGTGAGGCACTTTAATGGCTGCCCAGGGAAGCTGTGAATGCTCCATCCCTGTTGGTGTTCAAGGCCAGGTTGGACATAGCCTTGGGTGATATGGTTTAGGGGGAGGTATCCCTGCCCATGGCTGGGGGGTTGGAACTAGATGATCTTAGCATCCTTTCCAACCCCAACTGTTCTATGATTCTATATGTTTCTTCCTGCATATAGAAAAAGAGCCATATACCCGCTATGAAGTATGGGAGGTGTTTTCTGTTCAGTTTGATATTGTAGTTTTCTTGACAGGGGCAGGAGAGGAGCTGCAGAACCTCCTCAATGTTGGTGGTATCATTGGTGATGAAGTGTAACTCCAGGGCAATTCCTGAGCAGTTGCTCCTCACTTGGTCCATATCCTCAGACCTTCTTCCAGGAACTTTCCCTGCAGATGTTGGCAGGAGCAGAGCTGCCTACACTGTGCTGCTCCCCAGCAGTCCCCCATGCCATGGGGCCTGGGTGGTCACTTACATCAGGAGCCACTGGCAGGCTTTTAACCACACCATCTCATGCTCCTTTTTTCATGGTTTTCAATGGATTGGTGAACCAAAGCTGTCCTAGATTTTTAAAGTTTGACAGAAATACTACATCAATTTTCCTACACTTGCATTTTCCTTTTAATTAGGATTGCTAAAAAGTAACACAAATTCAGCAGCTCTTCATGCTCAGCAGTCTCACACATTTTAATTGAGGGGAAAGGACTTCCAATGAGCAAAATGAGGCTGTTTGTAAATACATGGCCCAAACACGGGGCAGAGTTCATTAGGTGAAGTACAATAGGAACCAAAAGACCCCAGTGGAAGTCTGTAAAGAGCGTAATGAAAAGCAGGTTGGTTACATCTGTACAAATAGGAGGCTAACAAGCTATTTATCCTTCCCTTTAATGAAAAACTTTGTCAGGGTACAATTAGCCTTGGTTGAAAGGTGAGGATAATTCCTTAGACACTCCAAAACTTCTACAGAAATAAAAAAGAAACCAATTCTCACCATTCATGAGAATAGAAACTTTGCCAATATTTTTTCAGAGGGTTTTTTGGCACTGAAAACACCCCTATGACTGCAAACTTTGAACAGAGAACTTGAAAAGACAAAAGCTACAGTGAAAACAAGAGCTCACCCCAGGTTTGTAATGGAGCAGTAAAACTGTCCTGGCATGGACCAAAGAGATCTGTTTATATCTGCTGACCAGTGATTTACTTTTGCTTCCTAACCTCATACAGTTGAACCTCCCAAAGGCATCTTAGACATCTGACCTGAGGCTTTTGTTTCAGTAACTAAATCCTTACAGCGTTTCCAGTGGTAAGTAATTTCAAAGTCCTGCCAGGGATCTATCTTGGAACATATTTCTTCAGTAGTTATATGCTTTCATCCGGAAGTATTATGCATTCAGTGGTGTCTGATATCACCCAGAGATACCTGCGGGCAATTTCAGATCTCATGAGCTGTTATTTGCGTGCTTGCATATGGCAGAAAATATGTCCTATTGGGCTTCATGGTGTCTCCAGCTCTCCTCCCTTTCTTGGACAAAACTATCTTTGGAGAAGGCTTGAGATGAGTTTTTATATTTCTTTGGGACAACCTGTTGACTGCTGTTGGTGCTGTGCTGTCATTCTTCAGTTGGTTGGTTTCAGTTCAGTTGGTAATGTTTTCTATTAGAGTGAGAAGAGGTATTTTTTGGAAAAAAAAAATGAAGTTTTGACAATGCTGTTTGTGAGTAGTCCAGATACACCGATCCAGCTGAAAATCAACTCAGAAATGACTCATTTCTGCCTCTGTCCCACAAATGATGCTCTGTCCATGGTTTTCTTATCTGCATACTGCACTGTATATCCTGTGCTATCACATGCCAATGGAAATGTCAAAGGTGTCGTCCTGGGTTTAGCAGCAGCAGTCCATTTTCTCCTTCTTAGTAGCTGGTGCAGTGCTGTGTTTTTGACTTTCAGCCTGGGAACAGCACCGATAACACCGATGGTTTCAGTTGCTGCTCAGCAATGTTTACTCTGACCAAGGACTTTCTGAGCCTCATGTTCTGCCAAGGAGGAGAAGAAGCTGGGAGGAAACAGAGACAGGACACCTGACCCAAACTGACCAAAGAGGTATTCCATACTACAGCACGTCATGTCCAGTATATAAACTGGGGCAGTTACCCGGAAGGGTTAGATCAGTGCTTGGGTCGGGCTGGGTATCGATTGACGGGTGGTGAGCAGTTCTATTCTCTTCCCTTGTTATTTCCGTTATCATAATTATTATTGGTGGTATCAGCAGTGGTTTGTGTTATACCTTAGATACTGAACTGTTCTTATCTCAACCCGTGGGAGTTACATTATTTTGATTCTCCCCATCCCTCCAGGAGTAGGGGGGGAAGTGGGGGGAGTGAGTGAGAGAGCTACGTGGCTGACTGGATTTAAACCAGATAATTCTTTTTGTCACTCAGCGTGGGACACAAAGGGTTGAGATAACTATAGATCTGAGCAGAGAATGTCTGATTGTATTTGTGATAAGCATTCATTGTTTTCGATTAATAGTCATTTGTCACAGTGCAGATTTATTGGCTCTCAAAATTGTTGCTCTTGATCTCACAGGTTCAGCATGTCGTACCTTACTTACAGACAGTATTTGCTGTCTTAGTGTTTATATGGGGTTTGGGCTAAGGCTCTTGTTTCATTGTACTTTATGGTAATGACTTGTAATATGGGCAGGCTCTGGCTGCAGGGTGGGATGGATGTGGCCAAGGACTCGTTCCTGGCTGCTCTTCACTGTCCCGGCCCTTGTCCTCCCCTCCGTCTTCATGATGCTGCGGGGAGCTGAGGGGGAGCGGCCCCAGGAGCCTCTGGCAGCTGAACCAGCCCGGCATAGCTGCCCCAGGGACCAGGAGGCTGGGAAGGAGGCTGCTGCTGAGCAGCGGGAGGAGGCGGTTGAGGAGGCAAGCCCCGCAGCTGAACCCAGCCCCATGGCAGCCAAGAGCATCCCCTGGCCGCCGCCCGCTGAGCCCCGTAAGCCCAAACACCAGAAGGATGCAGAAGACCATGCAGCACTTCCCAGCAAGATGGAGGAGGAAGATCTGGACTCAGGAAAAGAGAAGCTGGTGGTGAGTAAGCAAGCTATGTGGCTGGCTGCATTCAAACCACGACAGGTGTTTACAGAGGGAAAAAGTATTCTCTCTGAATGAGGGTGATTGAAGTCCAGATCAACCCAAGCGAAGCTCCAGAAGCCTTGCCTTACACTCCCACAGGCTTGGGGGCTGCCGAGAGCCAGCGAAGGACTGCTCAGGAAGGCTCCCTGGGCAGCTCTGCCCTGTGGCTCTGTGCTGCAGAACACCTATATCCTTCTGACCTCTGCTCTCTAAATTCCCATCAGCTGCCAGTTTTGCTTGCAGTATTGACATATTCTTTACAGGGTTGTTTCAACTAGGCTTTTAAATGCAGGTCTCTTAGATGTGACTCAGAACTTGCAGAAATAGACGAGTTTGCTATTTTGGAAGAGCTTTGTCTCTTCTATTACCAGAGCTGGTCATGTTACTCACTATTACCAGTTAACTGACAGATTTAAAAGTCAACTCTGTTCACAAATTGTTCCTGATCCTGCTTTATACTGGTGTGCTCATTCCTCAGAAGGTTTAGACCAATCACATCTGTGATTCTCTTTCATCCCTGGATTATTCATGAAATTGATCATAGTGACTATTCAAGTGCTTAATCAAAGCTGGATTTAATCAAAGCACTTCTGCTTTGCAGGAAATCACTGAAAGAGTTACTTGATGTTGCCTTATCACTGAAGGTAAGACTGAAAGTATTTCATCTGGCAGTAATGGAAACTGGCTTCTCTTCTCTGGATGGATCTCATGCACCAGAATTGAAAGACATGGGCAGAGCTTCAGCACCTGAATTAGTAGGTATTGTTACAAAAACATGTCATTAAAGAGCAATTTACTTCTGCTTCAACAAAAGATGAATGACAGAATAATTTCTTGATGTTAGTAGTCATGAGTTAAAGCCTGAAATTTGCTTTCTTAAAATATTTATATGCACTGCATTTTCAGTTATTGGAGCATATATAAACAATGAATAAGAAGGGACAGGAACAGGCTAATCAGATAGTTGCTCAGTGATCAGGCTCCCAAGACATTTCTTCCTTATTTGTTCAGTTCTGCCTAGCATGGTCTGTGCAACTCCTTACATATTGAAATCCCTGCCAGAGTGGTGACTGAATAATTGGAAGTTAAAAGGAGGTCAGCAGCTGATTACTTAATGAATGTGGATGACAACAAACTTGAGGATGTGCCGTCAGCCTTGAAGGCCTGTCACATCTCACACCCTGATCACTGAAACTCTTTCTTCAGCTTCCTTCAGCATAGTGCCTACCTCTTACACACTGTCCTGCCACCCATCCTGGGAACATAGGGCCCCACAGATCCCCACATGTGGGGAGACAGCAACACTTCTATATGTGTTCTTTGTACATATATGCATATATGTGCTGCATATGTGTGCTCTGTGTGTGTGTGCATACTGTTAATATGTGCTTCACTGCTCCCATCTTGCCAGATTCAGGAACAACCCCCATCTGTAACGTGAGAAGTACACAGCAGGCAGTACAATGTGCCAAAGAAACCATTAATACCTTCTCATCAATAATTCAAGAACAGATCATTAGGCAAAATCTCATTTATTCAAATGGCCTATCACACTCGGTAACATACTGTTGTATAAAAGCAATGTACAGAGAAACTAATGTCTCTTGTGTGTTCTCTTACAACTACAATTGAATCACTGAGGGAAGCAGGTATCTAGCATATCTTCATTTAAATGTGCTACAGTTAACACCTTATTCTTCTTGTTCTTCTACTGATCACTTCCAGTGAAGTCAGAAAAAAGAACATTGTGAAAGGACTTTTTAATGGAAGGGAATGACACCTTGTTTGAAATACAGGGGTAGTTACTTGAATCTTTTTCTGCCATTTGGAAATCAGCTTTTGCAATTCCCAGACTTCAGCCACTGAAAGTATGCTGAGCATTTCAGAAAGTTTGCACTGGTATTCCCGCTTGCAACAGTGGCTCAGGTTTTGTAATCAGGTTGCCCTGCAAATTCTTGAAGTAGCATCTCTTGATAGGCGTACCTAAATGACTGGTGATGGTGAGCCTGGCGAGGGAGAGAGAAATATTTCTGAAGACTGTTCAGACATGAAGACCAGAGCGACCTCCTGCAGGCGACTGTTCCTCTCCACTGACCTGTATGAAGCACAAAGCAATATTGATGCTGAACTTAATGATTCAAGGACATGTTTAACTTGAGATGGGATATGCCACATTTTATCTGTGTGGACTGAGCAGAAGAGTTCTTGTTCACCCGATGCAGATGTGTACAGTTGCATTTTCTCTGCTCCAGTGCATGACCTAGTAGCTCAGATGGACCATCCTAACAGCAGGGCAAAGTGGACATTGGTGGACTTCAAGTAGGAGAGAACAGGTCTGTCTTTCAGAGTTGAGAAACAGTGTGAAGTGTCATGTTGCTCTAAGCACAGTCCCATGTAGTCATCTTGGCCTGATATCAATACTCAGATGAGATCCAGGTATCGTATAGTCACACCCACCAGTTTTGGAGCACACACAATACAGGAAAATATTTGTTCCCGTAGTCTTTTCCTATTCCCTTAGAAATATATGTCCACAGTCTTCAGCCATATACTGTGAGCTAAACAGCATTTTGTGCTCTAAGGACTCGGTGTCTTAAAATATGGATTTGCACTGCCCAGTGTTTAGGTACCTTTCCAAATGCCACAGTGATATTTGCAAAACATCTAGCTGCACTACACCTGTGCTAAAAATAAAAAATAACCAAAACCAAAACAACCGACCAACCAGAACTCCAAAACTATACCACCAAATGTGCTTCTAAAGTATGTTTAGAACTTGCACGTCTGAAATGCTAGGTGATGGCCTCCTGATTCAAGTGACCTTTTACATTTAATTGGTTTCATAAAATGGTCCAAAACTAAGAAACTAAGATATCCCTACCCTAAGATAGGATACCATCAAATTAACACTGGAAGGCAAATCCCCCGTATATCAAAAGCCTAACAAAAATGGGACTTTTTCTTTCATATTTCTGTCTTCATTACAAATTGCTGTCTTCAGAAGGGAAAACCCACAAAGTGTACCTTGAAATGTAGAACAATCAGAACTGTGGAGGACCCAAGCAATGACAGAGGAGTGACATAAAAGAGAAAAGTCATTTATTTATTAATTGTACAATGAGTTTTATTTCCAAACTTTCCCCAAGTTAGACAGTTAGGAGACATGTGCAGGAGGTTCAGCAGCGCCGTATTTCCAGCTGCATCCATCTCTCACACAAAGGTGTCTCCACTTGTGTTTCTAACCTTGCCACCACCAGCAGCAAGGACTGTGTAGGTGCAAGGGAAACTCACAAGGATGTCCAAGACAGAAATAAAGACAGAAAAACAGGCTAATTTTTCTGGACTAATTTATGACAGTCCATCACTGAAGCCTGAACAATCACTGTTACTTCCTCCTGCCATGACATTGAATCATTAACGAATTTCTAAGACACAGGTTTTACAATGCCTTGTGCATACCAGCAGTGTATTTCTTTAACCGGTACCAATTGAGTTTCCTATCTCCTTGGGCAGATTCTTTGTACAGGTTCTCAGATCAGCCAGGGGCACAAAGGCCCTGCTGTCATTTAGGCAGTAGGGCTCTGACAGACAGCTCCCAAGTGGAATTCAATAAAGTACTAATATTGGAAACTTAATTCACACCCCTTTAATTCTGGTTTGGCTTAGTGCAGAGTGTGTTCTAGTGGGATTTGCAGTTGTCTAATGGGGTGGCTTGCCTCAGCAGTTACGTGGCTTTTACACGGGCAGCCCTTTAGGTGCAGGAGAACAGGAGGTAAGAACTACTTAGACAATAGACGTAGAAAATGAAAATAGTAGGAAAGACCCAGAAGAACACACAATTTCTGTATTATTTAAAAAGCGCCTGAGAGATGGCAACAGGTGTATGTCAATACAAAAAGAGAAAAGCTATTCCTTATTTTAAATTTGCTGCATAACATCTAAGTATTTCTGCTAGTAAGTGTCTCCTGACTGGCAAAATGAGTATTTTCTTGCAAAAAATACAAAATTATATATGGCATTTCACTTGTCATCTGCCAAAGAGAGCTGCTTAGGCCATCTGGGTTCACACAAAACTTCAGTGAGAGTGAATTCCATGGGATACTCAAAGCAAGGAACTACTGACCAGAAAGAAGGTGAGGTGAAAAGGAAGGGGACATCAAACCTAAGAAGTGATCATTCAGTTTAATCAGAGGGGCTAAATTTACACCTACACATTTTTTGCTAACTTCATCTGTACACTTCCTCTTCTCCTAAAGAGACTGAAGACAAGTTATCCATCAGTCCCTTTGATTCGCTTCCCACTAAAGGGCTCCTGTAGCATCTCAGTCTCCTCTCTAAGCACTTTCCTGCAGGATAATATGTAATGGCTGTTGGGGACTTTATTCTCCTTCTCTTGTGCTGCTCTCATTTTTCCCTTCTCGCATCTTCAGTCACATCTTGCACAGCAGCAGGGCTTGCTGCTTGGTGAGTGGCAGCTTCCTATGGCAAGCATAGCTCATGTAGCTCCCTAGGAACAGGGTACTCACTGACGGAGTCAAGTGCTTTTCTCAGAAACTGAAATCACATAAGAGCATAAAGACAGAACTTTAAAAACGTAAATCAAAGCTTCAAACTGGATACACATCAATTATTTAGGTCAATTAAAATAATGGGAATAAAACTCTAACAACAGAAAGGAAAGGATGTCTTAGAATGCTTCAAAACTGATTTCCTTACTCCTATTTTTGTCCCATTGAACTATATTTATCTCTAATACAGGAGGTTCACTCTTTCCTTCGGTTATTTAAGAAGGACAAACAGATTTCTACCTTGATAACTTATCAGTTCAAACAGAGCAATACATCATCTTTTATGGAAGGTCAAATAAGATACTTGAAAATTTACCAGAATCAATACTGAAGATCAAAATTCGGCTTTCAGCCAATAGAAAATAGAAAGCCTTTTCATAATGTGAAACACATATTCTGTTACATTCTTGTTTTTTCAGTGAATTTTTCATTGGCCTCACTGAGAACAATCCCTGGCCTACAAATGGACTGAACCTTCATGCAAAAAGACTGAACAATACATGGTCTAAACTGTGTGAATAAATCCAGCCTCATGGACCAGACTCTTCTATGGCAAGAATGCATCCAATCTGTCTAGCCATCATGCAATATCACGTATGTACTAAATACTATGATTACATCTATTTAAATTTAGTATGTTTGGAAATAGATATGTAGCTAGCTAGACCATCAGCCCAGTTGTCATCTTGAATAGGATGTTATGAATCATTTTCCTATTTGGCTTTAAGAAATACAATCCCTTTTACACAGACACCGTGTGAGAGTCAAATGTATTTCAGAGAACAGTCTGAAAAATAGAGGAGAATGGACCAACTCTCTCTCTGTTTCAGACAGAATGGTATATTAATTTTTCTTTCATATATTATTTTTTTCTTTTTAAAAAAGGCCAGGTAACATCCCCCACCCCCTTTTTCCACCTTTTTTTTTTTTTTTTTCTTCAAAAGACATGAAATTATTTTTGGTTTGGGAGCTGAAATGTGCCTCCAAGCACTGAGGAAGTACAGAGTGAGCCTGCCTTTGTAATATAAATGATCTCTTAAGAATCTCAGCTCTGTGCCAGAGCTCAAAATAGTTATTACCCAAAGCAGGAACATTTTCTTCCCCAAACAGGAGCACTGAGAGAAAGAAAAGGACTCGCACATCACCTATTCATGTTATCATACATCAGCTGAGTTAATAAAGTGAAAAGCCTATTTCTGTAATATTTTATTTCTACTATTTGATATACAAAAGTCTTGAGAAAACAAATATTGCAACTGAAGATGGGAAGAGGAGAAATCTCAGCACACCTCTCCTTTGTATGCATTGACTGTGGTATCTCAAAAGGAGTGTTTCTATTGAAAAGGAAGTTCTGTGGTTATTGTGTGGTGTAGATTTCCCAGGAAATACAAGAGGTGAGAACAAACAGAATGATGAGAATAACACGAGTAATAATTTCTCTCCACAATGTGCAATCACATTAGCAATTGGATTTTCTAGAGAAGACAAGGAATAAAAACTTGAAACACCAAAAGCCTCAACTAATGTTGTGAACAAATGGCATATAATTGATTTTAAACATTGTCAACATATCAGGATTTATGCTGTTTGTTGTACAAGTCTGTGAGATTTGCTATTGAGTAGTAGATAATACTGTATTAGTGAAAGGGAGGAATGAGGATCTGGTGCTTATTACCCATATACTCTTTCCTGAAATCTGGTACTTAATGAACTAGTATTCTTTCCACCTTTGCTGAAGACAATTATCTGTTCCCTATATTGATCTTTCAGACTGCAAATCCATTTTAATAAAGATCCAAGTCAACCTCATGGAAATTTAGATCTTCAAAGATTGTAACATCCTGCTCAAGGACAATACCCACTTTTAGACACACCATCAAATTTGCTTCTGAAGACAAAATACAGATTTTTCAAGAGTATAAAAAATGGATTTTCTACCATTAAAAGACAAAGAGATGATGTTGGGTGGGAAGAGCTTGTAAACAGAGGCTTTTAAAGCAATGTTATACTGCACTACACTGCACTGTTCTATACCATAGGATTTCTTCTTAGAAAAAAAACATAACTAAAAAAAGGAAAAAGTTAGCAATTGAAACACTAAAAAACAGGTCCATATGTATTTCATAGTCTGCCAAGTGCGATGAGATGAATATATTCAATAGTGAAGCTCTAATGGCTCTCTTTAGTTACAGTACAAATGTTTACATTTTCTCTCAAGAATAGATCCTCCATGGGTTTCTTGTCCTTTTTCTTGTCTGCACATTTTTCAGTTCATTCCTCTTTTTTATTCCATTATGAATTCTCTCTTTTTCTCACACTTTCTTTATGTATATCTTTCTAACTCAGACTCACCAATAAAAATCATGATGTACACATTTGGGTTCATATGCTCACACAGAAGTGGGGCGGCAAGGGGGGACAAGTGGCTAGTCAGGGGCTTCCAGCTTGGCTTTTAAAAATGTTCCTTTGCTCAGATTATGGCAGCCAAGAGGCTCTCTGATAACCGTGTCCCTCATACATAATTAAACAGATGTGCTAATGACATTTTTAAGTAACAGCAATTGACATTTTTCCCACTTTGGAATCTGACAGACAAGTCTGGACTTCATTAACCTTTTGCAATTTAATAGTGGGTTTGTGATTTAGGAGACCTGATAAAAAGGCACAAACCTCCTTCTTTCCATGTAAATTCTGCATGCCAAAATAAGTTGAATAATAAATCAGCTTTGTGTGGCCAGATATAGGTGAAGAGATATTGTCATTAAGCTTCATTAAGGTGACCCAGAAAACGCAGGTCAGGTCATTTATAACAAAGTACAAAAATATTTCTGTAAGGTGACCTTTGAAGAACATGAAATATGAAGAGTAAAAATTTTGAGAAAAAAGTTAATCCCTCTGTGAATTAATACATCGTAAAGAAAAAAAACAGTTTGATGAAGCAGATTTCTTCTATAAAAGTAATATCCAAATATATTGTTTACATGAGACTCGAGGACTTGCTTTCTGGGGGAAGATGTGGCAAGGTGCAGAGCACTTCCTAGGGCAGACAGGCTTTTGAATGCCCACTGGTGTCACAGAATATGTCATTCAGAGCACATCCAGACAGGCTCTGCAGCACCTTGGGACTTGCTCTCAGCTTTACACAGCGAGCACACTTGTCGAGCACCACAGCGTTTGTCGGCTCGCCCATAGAAAGGTGACAGGCTCTGCAACCTTCTGTTGCTTCCCAGTATACTGAGGACTGTAATTACTTTTTGCCTTCATTTTTGGTGCACAGGTATCTCTCTGGCTAGGACATTTTGTAGGCTGAGATGAATGGGAGAGCTACCCTTGGGATTTAGAGGAATGTGTAAATCCTGCTCATGGCTTATTGACCATGAAATACACATGTAATGAGCTGCTTCCTGGTGGAAGAGACTCCTGATATCTAAATACCCTTTTGGGAATCCAAAGCTTGGGTAGAACTCAGACATCTCAGAACAATGTCCATTTCAGAGAAAATCTGAGAAATCCCCAGCTTGCACCCAGGTCTTCTGTAAAAAAGCGCAAGTGTCCATGTCTCTTGTATGTGAATGTCAATGCTGTGATCCTCTATAAAGCAACATGCACAAGAAGTTTGGGAACACACAAACCTGACAGTGGGTCTAACTCTACTACCTATTTGCTTAATGTCCCATATTTGTTTAGATTGTCAGAGATCTGAACAGTCTCTTAAAAAGACAGAAGCATATTGAGCCATAGCATTTCTCTGTTGCTTTCTTGTCATCTCTTTAGGTTTTGGGTAGTTATCACAGTTTTCTTAAGTTAGTTGCATTGTTGATCTTATTGAACTTATTAAATTCTTCTGAATGTGAAACTTAGTACCTTCAGTTTTAATATATTAAAAAAAAAAGGAAAAAGAAAAGGAAAAAGATGACCAGAGCCCTTTCTCTAGTCTCTCCTAACTCGAGACCAAGTCTTGTGACTTAAACAAGAAAGTGCAATCCAGCCCATTCCTTCTCATAAGGTATTTATTACACCCATACAGGTCAATCACAAACCAGTTAAAAACTAGCAATAGAAAAACTCTACCTGCAGTTTTCATTTGTGTAATACCAGTGCTTTTCCTTCCCTCAGCTATGAAAACAGGTTTGAAAACAGATGCTGTAATATAATCTGGACTATGCGACCAGAACTCAGCAGGGAAAAAAAAAACATGTAAAAAAAGGGGTTTGTTAAATAAAGCCAGATTAACTGTTAGGGTTTGTATTGTCAAAGGGCTCTAAGGGATGTAATTTAAATGACAGCGTGGCAACTGGTTTACTGCTTTCAAATTCCCTGACTGAACAAGTAACACAATCAGCTCTCTGTGAGAGGAGGATCTGTACAGGTTGGATTGCAATACTTTGTGCACTGCAGTAATATTTCTCATTTCCTTATGAATTCATAAGTGCTGTGTTGAATAAATCTGGTGACCCTTACTGAAATATAATACACTATAATTATATAAGCTCCCTAACTATACAGCTGCTTATAGTACAGAAGGTGCCCATTTTGCCGCGTAATTCTTTTCTTCTCACCTGATTCAGTTCACATATACCATTCATTACAGGCTAATAAGCCTGGTTTGATTTACTTGGCAGTTTCAGCTGAACTCTTTTCTACCCTGAAGAGATGCACATCTCAGAGAAATGTTTATTACCCAGCATTTGAGGGGTTTATTTAAACTGATGTAGAAATGATCCCTAGGGACATGCTTCATCCCAGATCAATTACTGGCGGTGCCTCAGATATGTCTCCTACCAGAGATTCCAGTCTTTTTTTGGGAATGGGACATAAAGTTCTAGTACTTGGATACTTTCTGATCATATGCAAATTATTTTTACTGTCACATATGTCACATTTTGTAATGAGAAACCCAAAGTGCCTTTTGTCTGGAACAGGTTGCACATTAAAAAAAAATCTTGTTTCTCTACCCTATAAGCAAGTTGTTGATGGATGATTCCTGTCTCCAGCAGACCTCTAGCTACAGCTCCTAATAGGAAGTATCCTCATACTTTCCTCCCTCCATGACTTCTTCAGCTCCTCACTTTATAGCTATTGATTACTTTCAAATGGCTCCCTTCTTCTTTGTTCTGTGCTGTCACATCTGGAGCTTTCCCTGCTTCAGTACAGTAATTGTTTAACCTAAACCTACACATGCCATTTCTGTTTTGCTTCTGTTCCATTCAGATAGTACTTCAATTTTACTTCCCATTTTTTATATATATTTTTTTTTACATACAGATAGAGATGAATAGAATGCTTAGGGGCTGTCATGGTTTAAGCCCGGCTGGTAGCCCAGCACCACGCAGCAGCTCACTCACTCCCCTCCCCCTTTCTCCCCCCCGCACCTGCAGGGATGGCGAGGAGAATCAAAATAATGTAACTCCCACAGGTTGAGGTAAGAGCAGTCCAGTAACTAAGGTATAACACAAACCACTGCTGCTGCCACCAATAATAATAATGACAAGGGAAATAACAATGGAAGAGAATACAACTGCTCACCACCCGCCAACCAATACCCAGCCCGACCGAGCAGTGATCTAACCCTTCAGGGTAACTGCCCCCAGTTTATATACTGGGCATGACGTGCTGTGGTATGGAATACCTCTTTGTTCAGTTCGGGTCAGGTGTACTGTCTCTGCTTCCTCCTGGCCTCCCCTCCTCTCTGGAAGAGCATGAGGTTCAGAAAGTCCTTGGTCAGAGTAAACATTGCTGAGCAGCAACTAAAAACATCGGTGTTATCAGTGCTGTTCCCAGGCTGAAAGTCAAAAACCACAGCAGTGCACTAGCTAAGAAGGAGAAAAATGACTGCTACTGCTGAAGCCAGGACAGGGGCTCACAGTATCCAGAAAGACCATGAGGGAGGCAGAAGTAGCCCCTTCCTAAAGAAAAAAAGGGGAAATTGCACAGCCTCTGGGAGACTGTATGCATTAGCATTGAAAATTGGCTTTTCCCTCTCATTTGGAAACATATTCATGTCTTCTTCATCCTCTGGGCAGATGCCCATTTCCCCTGTATAGTCTTTGTATGCTTCCAGCAGGATGAGTAACGTTGGATGCAAAAGTGTCACATCTCTTCTCTCCCATTAGATTATTATCACTCTTAGAATTATGCTATTAAACTGTAAGGAATTAGAGAAACAAATCTGTGACCTGCACAGACTTGCTTAGGGCTTTTATACTGACTGCACTTCTAGCAACCTGTCACCATAAGCATTAATTCACCCATAATGGTTGATGTGTTTCTGTCTTGAAAGTGTGATTTCCAGCCTCCCTAACAATGAGTTGCTGTATTTTATGCTGCAACTAAGAAATTATTCTGCATCCTATAAGGAAGACAAATGCTTAACGTGTTTGCTATGCTAGGAATGAAGAGGACAAAAAGCTTTGCATATCTTTGTATTCTAAGTGGAAACAGAGAAAATTCAAGTCCTGAAATATACAAAACGTGTTTCTTCTTCCAAAGCAATGTCCTTAGACATGGCATCCACTTTTCAGAACGTGCCTCTGGAAAAGACAGGAACTTACTTCCTCTGAAGTATTTCATGCAATTCCAACTGATCCTCTGGTCTATCATATGAAATGCTGAAAGTATGTTATTTTTCATAAATATCAGCCAACTGAATTTCTTTTGTCGGCTGAAGTTCCCGCAACTTATTTTAAGTGCTGGAATGGCCATGAAGGTAGTCTGTTATTGACTTTTATATTAGCATGAAACTATTCAGCAACTTGTTCATGAGTGTGATATGTTTCACTATATGCAAAGCCAGTATATTTCATAGGTGAAGCAGTCAGGTAGGCAGCTGCCCGCATTCTCCTGGCTGTTTTCTTGGAGATGAATTCAGAATATACTCCATTGGTTTTGAAACTAAGAATCTTTAATGCAGTGCATGTTTAAGCACTTCAATCACTAGAAAATTCAAATGGATCTCACATTCAGAGCATCACAATCACAAGATGATATAAAATATGCCTGTAGGCTACAAGCTTGTATAATCTTCTCTGTCTTGTCTATCAGTACTTTGGGTACCTTTTCTTCTTCCAAATGCTATTATTTTTCTTTCACAAAATTTGAAAACAAATCTCAGAAAAAATATTCGGGCAAAATATCCTGAGCACTAAAGCATTCATGTTAGTGCATTTATACAGAAGTGGGCCCAAACCAAAACCTGTGGCCTATAATTCCTCTTCTGTAATTCCAGGCATATTCTCACCACTTTTTCTCCTCTACAGTCATTTAAATTTGTGCAAAGTGGAGGTGAATCACTATCACCTGGTTTTGATTGCATGTGATGTTCTTTCACATTCATTTTGTTCAATCACATATCAGTTTGCAAAAATTAATTTTTCCATCTTATGTTTGTTAGTCCTTTTTCCCAGGCAAAGACCTGATTATAGTGATGCATGTGCTTGCTGCTTTCAGACAAACAGCTGTGATATGTTATACCTGACTTTGCTCATGACAGCTGCCCACAGAATCTGGACAACACTGAAGGGGTTGCACTGATGGGACCCCAGTCTAAGCTTTCTACAGTGTCATGTCGTGTATCAATGAGGTCTGGTGCATAGTTTGGCTATGGCACAGAAGAGTTTTTCCTATGGCCATCATGGTTGGTTCTCCCAGCTCCCTAAAGATATATTAGCAACAGAAGACTTCAGAGAAAAGTAGAAAGAATGGTCACAGGTACAGTACATTTTCCATGTGAGAAATGGCTAAATAAACTAAATCACTTTAGTCTGGAGAATGAGAATATGACAGAGGTCTGTTATAATGGCAGGGAAGAGAAGAGGACCTCATTATTTACTGTCTTCTCTAGCACAAGAGCCAGCAGACCTGAAGTGGTGCTAGAAGGCAGGTCCCTAATGAACAGAGACTGTTCTTCAGAAAAAGAACACAGGTAAGCTCCTTGTTCCTGGAAAGTGGAAGTATTTAAGGATTATGCAGGACTGTGGTAAACCTCTAGGTAAAAGATTCCAAAGAGGATGCACAAATACACAAAACCTACATCATCTTAATGCAGTCTTTATGCTGTTGATAGTTGGAGTCTGAGAGAGTACTTGGAGAACTGTGTTGTTTTCCCCAGGCATCCACTTTAGTTCACTGTCTAAAAGGCTGCTGGACTTCACAAGCCATAGAAACATTTAATACTTTGGGGATTTCTTTCCCTTGCTAATCCCCCTATGATGAGGTGTTCATACTTTACAAATCTCAGGCGAAAAACCTGGCAGAAGGTGCAAATTTTTGTTTCGATGTGTAACAGTGTTTTCCTTTAGTTCTGCTAAGGCAATACCTCGTCCCCATACGGACTCACATCTGATTCCTACACATGCAAGCTCTTTGATGCTATTAGGACAGGCTCTGTATTCAGGTGCTTTTAATTGTCTTTGTGCCTTTGCTTTAAAGAAAGAGGGCAAAATACGGTAGCCTGAACTGATCTGTCCTGTTAAACCACAAAAAAAGGTATAATGATACATACGCACCTACAACATTTGAAAAGACCACACTGAGCTTGTGGAAGGTTTATTTTTTTACCTTTTACTACGGTCTGCTCTTTCAGGATGGAGAAACCAGACAATACCAAGACAATGTATTCTGCAAGTAAGGATATGCTTTGAAAATTTTCCCTGCTCTACCTGCAGTTTGGAAATGGTTAAAACCAGAATATTAATTGTACCAATAACAACAAAATCATCAGTGTGTACATTTATGAATGTACTAATTATAATTTCAGCTTAGACAATCTGTAGTGTATACACTATCATTTTGTTTCCAAGAAAAGAATACTCTGATAATTTCTAGCCGGGTTTTGGAAGGTTGCTCTAGAGATTTCATGACAGCCACATATGAGGCTTCTGAAGGCTTTTATATTTCTGTATGTTAAGGGATTTCCTGTGCTTTTGAATTGTTGGATAACAACATAGATAATAGGAGGGTGTGTGCCGTGCGTTTTTTAAAGATCCACTTCGTGTTAACAACGTCACATCTTAAAAATACATGTGGTTGCAGCTACAGCCTTTTCCTAGAATATTGTAATTGGTATTTCCTTTCTTGACAAAAACATTGTGAGAATTCATAATTTTTCCTTTGTACGGCACATGAAAGGTGAAGAACGCCAAGCAAGTGTGTTTTATTTGTATTTCTGTTCATTTTGTAGCATGCAGCAGCAATTTATCATGGCACATCCTTGTTAAAAATGATAGGTAATGTCATTAACGCTCTGGTCCTATATGACCAAGCTACTGTATATATCACCCATAGAAATAAAATGCCGTAGCAATTGATCTAGTTGAATGGAGCAGTAAAGGCTAACTTCCTTTCAATGTTTTATAATTCATTTCAAAGCTTGTAACTTGTCATAGTGTCATTTCAGCATGGAGACAACTGCCAATGAAGGCATCATATTATGGTGTTGATGTTTATAAATAGAGCTGAATCGTAGTTGATTTTGCCCTTTAGACTCTGTTTCCTTTCCTCCTCCCCCTTTTGCTTTCAGCCAAGTGCCCCAAATCACTATAAATCAGATTATGAAAAAGCTTTCTTCTGAGAACAGGAAAGCTGGTTTAAAGTTGAAATGCATTGAAGCAAGTCCAAACAAAATTGTTGTTATTTCTGGTATTGTTAGGGAAATCTCCGCTACTGGCTACTGTGATGAAAAAAACCACTATTATTTGATACACCTTTTCAAAATTTAGCTCTCTATAGAAAATAAGTTTTACTATATTTAAAGATAAATTCACTTTTAAGCTAAGCCACTAAACTAAACAGAATTATAGTAGGAATAAATATAGTCCATTAGGACAGATTCTGTATTGATTTACACCAATGGAAATTAAAACAACCCCAGTGACTGCCAAAAATAGTGAATTATTAAAGGTGTAAAAGAAAGGCAGAGTTTGCCCCTCTACAGATATAAGACTTTTACTTACACATTTTATGACATGACAGCATTATGAAAGCATAATCTCATGGTAGTAAAACATTCAAGTCTTAAATAAATAAAATCTTATATAATAAGTCTTATAAAAAAAAAATATAGAAAATCTGCAGGATTTAGTAGAACCATATATGTTCCACACATGGAGAAGAGTTTTCACAGCTTATAAAGTAGAATTCATGTTGGGAAAATCTTTGAAAACTCATTAAAAACAGAGTTGAATCAAACCTAGACGAAGGAAATCATTGTAAGATGTTATTCTGCTGCAGAGATGACATTTTAATCATTATTTATTAGCTTGTTTGTTTCCTTTCACTCAATATTTGAGTGGAAAAAATGGATTATCTATTCAAATATTTTTGATATCAAAAAGAATGGGTGTGGGTATGATACCTACATTTTAAAAAGTATAAAAGAGCATTTTCATAAAACTTACTACTTTACTCACTGCTTTTGTTCCTGATAAGGTTATCATGTCAATTACACAGATGAGATGCAAAATACACAGTGCATTGTTCTCTTCACATTATATACCAATTAAGGGAGGTCATATCTCAGAGGTGATTGACTATGTTGGTCACTCTTGCAGACCAGAGATTTCTCCTACACTTTTGCTTTCAATCTACTACCAACAGAACCTCAAAAACCTCTTTACAAGGATGGTAGTCCACCCTCCTAGGCTATCAGCTGTGTTTTCCACAACCAGATGTCCTTGAAGCTCTTCCTACTTCTCCTCCATCAGATCCACTGTGCACTCTCATCTAGGTAATACCTGTCTCCTGTCTCCGCAAATTGTTCCAGGCCCTGTTATCTGCTTTTGGTTTTATCTCTTGCTGGCCTTAGCTATCCCTGTGATAACAACTCAGAGGAGAGGGCTTTTTTAATTTCTTTTCTTTTTTTCTTTCAGTTTAGTTTTAAAAAGTATTATCTCTTCAGATAGCTCTGTCAGTCCAGAATGAAAAATTAAGCTGTAGCCTGAAAATCACTGAAAATAGATGCCCAGGAGTAGTTCACTGTTTTCTTGAACTGCTCAGAAGGCCCAAAGGCCAGTATCTTTGGGACTTAAAAATATAGAATATCCCATTCTTTAGTGTTTTCTGAAGCCTGTAACTTCCTCCCCTCCCATTTGTCTAGAATGATGAGTAGTTTTCAGCGGGGACCACAAAAAATCAGTAAAATCTGCTGCCTTTTCTTACAGCATTTTGCAATAACACCCCTTTGTTAGAGGAGTATTCAAAAGCTGTAAGAAATTGTGAAGAACATTGACACATTCAGGCACAACATTTTCATAAATGCATATTTTTCTAATGTTCAATTAAAATATCATCCACTTTTGTATATTTCTTTTTCCATTATGGTGATGTTCACCACAGTGCTATATTAAGCTTCCCTTTGTTTAAGCAGCTCATTCATCCTCAGAAACTATTTTAGGTATTCAAGAACCTGAAAGTGCTCAAGATATCATTATAATAACGAAACACGTTAGAGTTCTATAGTATTTTCTTGCCAAAATCTGAAAGGTGTTTTGTAAATAGTAATGAGATTCTGAGCCTACCAAAATCCCAGCAGTCTGCGTGAGTTTACTCCTATTTAATACACAGATTTAAAAGGTTAAAGTTTTGTCTTAAAGTCAAATATTCACTTTCTGTGCCAGCAGTCAACACCAGCTTCCCTGATTTATGGCCATCTGGAGTGTTTTAAGAATTTTCCAATGTAACGTTACAATTCATTGTTGTGCATCCAGTTGAAATCAGTTATGGGAGACTCTGTGTGTTCAGAAGCTTGAAGCTTCCTTAAAAACATCTGTAAGGATACCTTTTAGATTTATGAAACAGCTTATACCAGATGAGGAACTGACTCCAGTTCCATATCCAAACTGATGTGAACTTTCCAAACTTCAGGCTTAGCTGGACTCTGTTGCTAAGTTCGCTAAAACTGAAGTTGGCAAAAATATCAGTAAAATAATCAGAAATATGATTTTCTGGAGTGGTAGCAGCTTTGGGCCTTTGGCAATTAAACTGTATACAGAGTTTACGGCAGGACAGCAATGAACAGGAGGATGTTATCATGACATACCTGATGAGCCAATCCACAAAAGAAAACAAGACTACAATATTTGTAAATTCTCCATGAAGTATCCCTAATTTGAAGGGTATTCTGACAGTATCTTGGAACACGAGGAATAATATTTTTCTTAAGAAATTAACATGAGTTTTTCCCTAATATTGAGAACATCAAATTTGTTAAAGAATGAGATCATGGCCAAAGACAAACATGACTCGTCTTGAAGGAGTAACCTCTAAAGGAAGCTCAGTTTTATGCTGATGCAGACCTACTGGCATCATGTAGTCCAAAAAGGGGAGCTCTCACATATTTTTTTATCTGAACAGGTAGTCCTGTACACCCTGGAGAATACAGTATGAGAATAACAGCACCCCTGTATGTACCACAGAGTTGCTCCATCTGGACACTGCAGCCCTTTGCCCAACAGGGCACTACCCACTGCAGCATAGGGTGTATTTGCCACTGGAAGCCACAGTTCGATTTGGTAAGGTGGCTGAATCCCTGTGTAAAGCACAGTGTTCAATGTCTCCAAAATCATGTGGTATGAATCAGCTTTCCTTCACTGAAAGGAACCCAACAAGCAATTCCTTGGTAAGGTCCTGTAACCCAAAGATAATAGCAAAATGAAAGCCGAGGCTAGAACTGTAAATGAATCATCTTTATAGAGATATAACAGAGTGTATCAAAATATATTTTCAGTTTCATGGTATTCTGTAATTGAAGCTATGTTAATTAGCCTGAATTCTGGATGATTTTCACACCTTCTCAAAAACTGCTGAAGTGTTATTTTCTGTCCAGCTCTTCCACTCCATCCTGCAACTTAGACTAACCACACAGCTATGTGACCATTTAGAAATGTTCTTGTCATAGTATTAATTTACAAGTACAAGCACATGCAAATGCACACAAACACATATATTAAAGTTTGAAATGTATAGAAAATATACAGAAATATACTCAGTTCTGCCTCATGTGGTCTTAATTGTGTGTATAAAGTCATTTTTCTTACAGAAAAAGCAATCAGAATTGTCAAATAATGAAATATGCACGTGAAGCCAGGGACTGGGAAATACCAAAAACATGTCTAGAATTCCAGAACCAAAGTCTCTGAGGTTTCATCTGGAAAACTACATGGAATTTAACTAGTCTGACCTGGCAACATAAAAGGTCTGCTTTCTCTTACCAGCACTTGAGTCTATAGTTTTAGGGAGTTCAAACCTGTTAACACACTAACTACATTTCAGCATTATACTTTCACATAAAGTTATTATTCATATAGCTATACATATGCTTTTATTTCAACACAGCTTGAAAATAAAATATTTTCTCCTTTCCAAATTATCCCATAGAGCTGTTCTGAACTATTAAAATGACCTTTAAATGGATTATTTATTCATTCATTTCCTTGTCTTATTTGTTCACATTTAATTTCAGTATTAATAATGCAGTCCACTGCACATTTCATTTTAATGGAGACTCTTTTCATATGCCATATTTAATACTTTGTTGTAGCCTTAGGAGACAGCTCCCATTTTCCTTTATGGCATACATAAAGGTCTGGGTTTGTTCAATATTGTCTAGACTCACCTCTCTAATATTATGCTTAAAATAGATATTCATGAAAAATATGCAGTTTCTGGATGTTAAAAGAGGCTGGCTTGGCTTACACAAGCTGAAAGGTAAGCCAGGATGGCAGCAGTAGAGATCACAGCCTGGTTTAAATCTTGTTCTCATGAATTTCATTGAAGCTGCAGATCACACCCTAGAGAATCAGAATTTGAGTATCCAACAGTGCTGCTCTATTTCCAAATACTGATTTTTCAGGAGTTTGACTGGAATCTCATCAGTGGAATCAAGCAGAATCTGCACAAAATTCTAGAATCACAGAATGGTTTGGGTTGGAAGGGACCTTAAAGATCATCCAGTTCCAACCCCACATATTCCACTAGACCAGGTTGCTCCAATCCTTGTCCAGCCTGGCCTTGAGCATTGCCAGCGATGGGGCATCCACAACTTCTCTGAGCAACCTGTGCCAGTGCCTCACCACCCTCACAGTGAAGAATTTCTTCTAATCTAAATCTCCCCTCTTTCAGTTTAAAGCTGTTCCCTCTTTTCTTGTTGCTACAGGCACTTGTATAAAGTCTCTCTCCAGATTTCTTGTAGGCCTACTTTGGATATTGGAAGAGTTATAAGATCTCAGGAGGCTTCTCTTCTTCATGCTGAACATTTAAAACTACAAGGTGGTTAGAAGATACTCACCAAAACCAACCCCCAAGCCTCTGTGAACTGGCTAGTATCAACTCTCACCCATGTCTCACCATTAAACCAGTAGCAAAGACATGTATCCTGAATATCAGCATTCCCTAAAGCCTTTCAGTGAATGGCAGGGGGTAGGATAGGATAGGATAGACTCTCATTGCATAGTTCAGTAGGAAAGGAGCTACAATAGTCATTTAGTCCAACTGCCTGACTAATTCAGGGCTGACCAGAAGTTAAAGTCTATTACTACGGACAGTGTCTAAATGCCTCTTAAACACTGGCAGGCTTGGGGCACTGAACACCTCTCTGGGAAGCCTGTTCTAAGGTTTGACCACCCTCTCAGTAAAGAAATCCTCCTAATGTTAAAACCGAACCTCTCCTGGTTCAGCTTTGAACCATTAAACCACTTAGTGGTTTGAGACCTCCCCAACCCTGCCTGAAGTCCCCACTTACCTCCTGGGTGCCCCAAGGATCATGGACACATGCAGGAGCCCTGGCACTGAATTGGTGCTGCTCACCAGATGGCTCCTATTTGCAGGCTTTGCTTTTTGAATAGTGAAAAAAAGAATACTGAAAACAATGCTCTGATTTTACTGTAGGGGAAATTCTGGTCTAATTTAGCAGCACAGAATGAATGCTAAGCCAGCCCAAAAAGCAGCTTTGCAGCAGAAACTGAATAGGCTTATGTTCAAATAATTAGTTTTAAATTTTTCAGGGCTGCTGAAGCAAAATGGTTCCTCCATGAGTGGCTGTGAGATTGTTCCCATCATTTCGTAGCACTGAATGTAGAGTATTTATCATATCTGTCATCTATGGCATTGAACTTTATAGTGTAGTATTGAATTTGAACTTAAGGCAACTGCTCTTGTACCAGGACTTATTCATAATTATGATGATACAAAACTTTCAAGTCATATTTTTCTAGACTGCCTGCCATAGAACTACAGCCTTTGAATTGCTTTGCAAAATACAACAGCAACTCTAAGAATAACAAAACTGCTGCCAGAACTGGTGAGTTAACTATGTGGCTTTTGAGCTTAACCTGGATTCAACATTTCTTCATAGTTCATGTCTTTATGGATATATGAGCCAGCTGAATTTAAGTTCAAAATAAAATACTACCTTCTTTATACTCGTAGAGTGTCAATTAAACTACATATAACTCGGACAAACACACGGCATTGTTATAAGGATCAATAGTGAGACATCTGGAAAAATTTCAGCTACCGGATATTTTTCTAACATTTTTAAAATATCCCCATATTAGTTGTCCAAGAATGAAAGAAAGAATAATGAACTACTCTTACAGGAACAAATTGTTGCAAATTATTTCTGTCAGATCACATGGAAATAAGCTGACTTGTTCATTAAGAAATCAGATATTCAGACTGAAATAACACTGAATATATGACAATGCTGCTTCATAAATATTAGAGCTAAAACTTCATTAAATTGAATGAACACTATTAGCACTGATTTATCAATTCAGTCAGGAAAACAACACAGAATTGTTCAAAAATAAATTATTTTACTCAACAGCAAAATAGTAAGATGTGCTTGTCATTTTAAACCCTGACCATAATGCACCCTAACTATATTATGTCATCTCTCCAATCCCAGCAGTATTTCTGGAAAGGTAAAATTAAAGGTAATATTCACAGTAAGTGATGTTTGATCTGATCTGAAAATTGTTGTATCCAGCAGAAGTATTTAACATGCCATGAATGTCAGACAGGGCATAATTAACTGTCTTGTAGCTTCCTCTGATCATTGTTTCCAAATCTGGCAGTCCAGATCCATATCTGAGCCAGCAAAATCAGTAACCCACACTAAGAAACCATTCTCTAGCAATGTGCATTTAAGACCCTTTTAAAGGTTTCACAAGAGTCCCTCTGTCCTTTAAAAACATCACGTTGCTAAACAGTTCCTTTCATAATTACATGCTAATCAGTCATGACCAGTGCGTAAGAACATACACCAGCACAGGCAGCCACAGAGATTGAAAGGAAGTGGATTTAAAAAGGATAAGAATAAGCAGTGTTTCATCAATACGCAAAGCTCTGCTCCTCTGACCCAGTCCATGAAGCTCTGAGTTTCTGTAACAGGTCAGGTTAAATCAGAGAGTCAGCCTTGGTGAGCCAAGTGGCACATTTTCATAAGTTGAAATGAGTCTGAAACAGTAGAATCAAACATGCATATGTGGTAGTTAGATGAAGGATCAAAACTCTATACTTGCTAACAACAGACCATGAAAATACTCATGCTATCAATATGCTATTCCACAGTCATTTCAAATGGGTTATCCTGGTCAGTGTCCGAGAAAGAGTAGCAAAGTCCTGGTAGCATTGATCTGTTTTAAATTACAAATCTCATGTCCTGTCACATTACTGAAGTGAGAAAAGAGAAATCCAGGTTTATTCTGGAAAAAAAACGTGTTGTAGATTGTGCCTGTACCTATCCTTGCCTGTACCATTTTTATATGTTTATATCTCAATTGTTTCAATATTGTGTGTCACTCTGTTCCCCACAAAAATCTACACTTAAGATCATCTCAGTATCCAAGCCATTAAGAGGAGTATCAGTAGGAGCAAGGGATAGGCAGATACAGAAGCAGTGGATGATACTGTAGTCTGCTCACTGGCATGCCACAGTCAGAATTTATTCTAAGACAAATTATCAGATTATTTGTTAAATAGTTACAACTGAGCTATACAACCTGATGGGTTTATGCATCTAAACTACTTTTTGTTTCTTAGTATTTGCTTTCAGAACCAGCTATTTTTGCTGCCTGTGTAACTATCTACTACATTTTTAAGTTTGCCAAGTTTTTGCCTTCAGTACTGCTTCAGTTATTATTTAGAAATGTGGGCTGTAGAAAGGACAAAATAAACTGATATATATGTATCTCATGTGCCAGAGAGCATGAAAGGAAATACTCAACTAATAAATTTCCATAAAGACTGTGTGTGTTAGCATGCTCTTGTCTTGCATCTATCAAGCCTTTAAAACACCATCTGAGAAGTTACAATTACAGAGATAACCCAAAGAACACCTTTCATTTTGTTTTCAGTGCTCTTAACAGCTTTCTAGAAACTATGATTAGTGGGGGACAGAAGCACTGACCCAGAGTAATTATTTCTCCTGTGTGTCTCATCCACAAGGCAACAGAAAGACACAAGAGAGAGTTCTCTGTCAGTCAGATGTTCATGATTTTTTCTATTGCACACTGAGATCACAGCTGAAATGAAAAGAATTAGAGGGATATTCAGAAATGAGCCACAACAAAAACTGCCTGGGAAGTTGGTAAATAACTCCCATGCTAATAGCTTCTGCCTTCTCCTCAACTGCTGTGAGGTCGATGCCATAAACATCTAGCAAAGCCTCTCATTAATGCTCACTACTGGCTAGGATTTCTCATGACCTCAACTGAAATGCAGCTCACAGAGAAAGCATCCAGCCTTCAGCTCTCTCTGTGTCCTATAATAAAGTGATTCCTTTAGCTTCTGACTTCAAAAAACTATCAGTAAATTACTACAGTCGCATTAAACAAATATTAGGCAAGTAGTTCTTTCTTTTGGCCGGATCATTCAGACTCTTTGATTCCTGCTTTTCATCCTCATGTATATGGATATGCGCAAGCACACATACACATGCATGTAGGCATGCACCCAACTCTGCTAATGCTTGAAATTTGTTAGATTCTTTTCCCTTTATAGTTAGACATTAAAAATTGTATCTGGTAAACTTCTCACAGAAGAAACTCAACCGTTCAGAAGGCAGGACTGTATGTATATGGTAATAATGGCAAGCCCAGCTTTATTTAACTGGTAGGTATTGTTTTAAAAAAGTATATGTTGATTTCTTCTTCCTTTCTTCCTCCCTTATTTTCCACCTCAGTTCAGGTAATTAAAATTAAGCAAATTATTAACTCTGTACAGTTATTTTAACTTTCCCACTGGCTGACCAATAATGCTTGATTGCAGCTATTGCAGAAAACTGATTTTGCTTTACAGCCACATTCTTTTGTAGGAATACCTTTTTGGGTCTGTATGTAAGTATGTATGTGTACGTAAGAAACATACACATTCACAAAATATATATGCAAATGTGTGCTTATGTAAATATAAATATAAACCATTTAAACTTACATATATATGAATGTATATATTTCTGTATGTGTATCTGTTTTCATTTATAAAATCTCAGTGTTGAGACTGTTTTCAATTGATAGTGTCAATTGGCCAAAGGAATGGGCTATTTTTCCAATGGATTAGCAAGCTTAAAAGAGTCCTCTGGCTTCAAGTGGTAGATCCATTTCAAGCTTCAGAGTATTCTACTGTGTCTATAACATGAGTTGTAGTGAGAGACAGACTGAGATGAGAAAGTGAGGTAATTCACGTGCCATTTTACAACATCATATGGTATTTTCCTTTTTTGGCTTGTTTTTAAGGACAGGCAGGCATTCCCTGTCAATCTCATGCAAGTAACTCTAATGCATACACACATGAGAAATAATCTTGCTATTTTTGTCACTTGAGTAATGCCATCAGTGTAACTGAGAACTGAAGTGGAGATGACACATTGCTAGAAACAAATCCCTGTGGCCAAAGGCTCCAGTGGAAGTTCCATCTCTTGTGTCCTCATTAACAAAAATATTAAGCAATGTCATTCATTTGACACGCAATGACAAAAAAACACACCCATGTGCTAAGATCAGAGTGGACCTATAGAAGGATTAAATAAACCATGGTGGAGCTGTAACAGTTTCCTTAAATAACGGTGGGAACATGTTTAGGGACTGCTGTGTTGCATGCACATGAATCTTTCCTGTACAGTTACGAGGTCAAGATCTCTGCCTACAGATTCAAGACAAAAAAGGTTTTCCAAATATTCTCCACATATTATTGCAAGCATAGGACTGCCATCAACAGTATAGCTAAGTATATTTAGCATGAAAAACCTGGTGCTGATCTTCCAGATGTTGGGGAAAAAGTAACACCATTTTTTTCATTCTGCTGGTTTTACATATTTTTTTTTCAAAGCAGAATCCCTTTTTTGGCAGGTCTGTGATGCAGACTTCCCTCCTAAAGTCAAAGAACAGAGAGCATTTCATGTCATATAGGGCTTCACTTAGACACAAGAGAGACACTTACTTGATCACTTAGGTGCTTGAGGTGCCAGCCAGGCCTAAATACAAGAAAATCTGGTGATGGAACCAGTAACTGATGGGGTCAGGAGAAGACCCTTGAACACTGGTGGGAGGGCCGTCTGGACAGAAATGCTTCAAGAGCATGGGGAGGCTGGAAGGGCAGCGTGAGGGGGACAGCAGCATTGCATAAGTGGTCTGAAAATTTGATCCTGCAAACTGCATCCCTGCAGTCTCTCTCCCTCTACTTAGTCTCTCAGGAAATTAGCAGTTTAGCAGTATGAATGCCATTCCCAGGTTGGGACCCTAGCTCAGTGAGTACAGCAAAGCCAGATGGCAGGAGCCCTGTGTCTTTGGTGAATGCCTACTGCTTTCCTGAGGCAGGATACAAGCACATAGTTAAGTACTTTCCAGAAATTTGTGTATGATTAGATTTCAGATACTGAATAATTTATCACTCATCTTTGCATGTAAACATTCTTAAAAGCTTTTAGATTAGTTATTTGGGATATATTTAATAGATGGGCCAGACTGACAAATCTGGAAAATAACTGAAGGACAGCTAGATAGGGATCTTAACAAAGTAAGCTGCTCCAGCTGTGGTTTGAACAAGTACAAACTGTGCTCCTGTGGTCTTATGAGGGAAACAGGAAGCACCTATTGTTAAGAAGCATTTCCTTGGAGAATAGCACTGCTTTTTCTTCCAGGCTTTGGACTTTTCGTAATTATTACTAATTGTGCTAGTGATCTGATTTAGTGCCTTCTCTGCTAACAGCTGGATTTCATTCTTTCTTCTGAAGCCTGACGTTTCATAGATGAAATCAGAGTATTGCTAAGCTGGCTATTTCCAGCGTGCTCCCTGGTAACAAAGATCATCTGAAATCTGCCGTAAGTCCTGGGACAGGCTGAGCTCTGCAGCTCATATGGAAGTACAGATAATGTCGCTTGATACAGACTTAAAAAGTGAACCATGAGAGTCCAGAACTGCATGTCACTTCTATAAAGGTATGGCAGACTGTCTAGTACTCAACATTTTACTTTCCTTCCCCTAGGCCTTTGACATTTCTACTCCCAGCGTTAATCTAAAATGATGCAACATAGGGCATCGGCCAAGAATAGCTTCAGAAAACCAGCCATTTTTGGAAGCTATTTTAAGATTACTTTGCAAACCCAAACACTTCAAAAGCAGCATAAACTGTGTTTGTCCTGTGTATCACTGGGAAATAAAAAACACACACCAATGCCTCCCTGAATAGAAATATTTTTGTGATGCTTCAGTATTTTAGTTCCTTGGTTTCTACTTATTTTGTAGGCTATTTTAACAATCCTTCTAAAAATGTTTTAAAGTACCTTTCTCTCTAGAAAAAAAATTGTTTGCTTTTCTGTTTTTTATGAAAAACAATCTACTTGGATACTATGATCATACCTCAAGTTTTTACTTCAGCTTTAGAACATGACTCCTGGTAAATTCCTGTGTGATGGAGCTGTCAGGTTGCCTCTCCCAACCCAAAGAAATGTCTTCATGGTTTTGAGATGATGAATTTCCAGCAAGCCAGATTTGCCCATTATTTCTGAGGAAAGGCCAGGTCAAATGAATGAAACTTTAAACCCACTGAAAGAAAGTAAGTCCTGATCTTTCTCAAGAAATAGTTTCCTGGTTCGACCAGCGAAGGTCATACTGTAACCAGGTTCTCCCACGGTGCTGCAGTTCACTTTTCCAAGCTTGTTGCAAGGGGCAAATATGCTACTTTTTTTTCCCCCTATTTGTGGGAAATTTTCTTCCTTGTGGACAGACAAAAGTGACACTTCCAGCAGCTTCTGATACCACAGGCTATGAATGTCTTCTGCCCTCACAAGAGCATGTAAAAGGAGAATCATTTCTTATACCATGAAAATGACGCTATCTTATACCATGAAAATGACAATGATCTTTTCTTTCAGTGTGGAGAAATCCATGGTGATCACCTCTGTATCTGCTAGGAGCTGATCTGGCATATGTTCACTTGCTGTTGTCACTTCCCTTTCCAACATGCCATCCATTTGGTTACCAGGTAACACACACTGTGAGGCATTTGCATTAAGCATCGTTGCTTGTTATGTTTTCTAAACTGTGTTTTTTTAAATAACCAGGGTTAAAATAGGATTCTGTTATGGCTGGGAATCTTCAGATTCATTATAGTGACTTGTCAGGATATCAGCAGTACAAAATCCATCTTTTGACAAAAACATTAACATTTAATAAGCATGGGGCCAAATACCCACGGCTGCAGCTGATTTTGATGTCAATAGCTACAAATAATTTGCCTTACAACAACATAAGGCATTATTCTCCTCTTCATCCAAAGGAATAATGGGTCAAATTCTAGTCTGGTTTCGGCAAGTGAAAATCTGAAGTTGTTTGAATGGCTTTTGTGTATTTTACAGATGCATAATGTCCATTAGCCAAAAATATTAATCGCGTCCCGCAAAGGAAGTAGCGCACAAGTTCTCTCCCAAAATGTAATCCATGACCACGTGAATGCTACAGTCAACTGCAAAATTTTACTGACAATTTTAGGAAAAATCTTTTTTTCTGATCATTATCTTTTATAATTTTATGTGGAAACTTACAGAGACTTTCAGACAAAACAAGAAAATCAAAAAAGTGATGAAAAAACATACTTATATTATATGCTTGTTTTGTGGAAAGTGGGGCAACCCACCTCCCAGATGCACTGTGAAACTGCTTCACTTGAATTGCTTGCTCAACAAGACCAGAGGTTGGAGATATTTTGTGGGAAATGGAGTCAACCTAGCAATATTTTTGTTAGAACTGAGAGTATAGGTATGAATGGTGTACTTGGTATGAAATTCTATATAGCTTTGTAGAAACATTTTCAAAATTAGGCACTCTGTGTCTGTATCAAAAGACTTTAAAATACTGAAAAAAACTAAAAAATTATAATGCCTCCAAGAAAATGTTCTCGGTATAGATTTTTAAGTTTACCATGCTGAAAATTTACCATATCTTCTAATATATACATCGTATTTCTTACAAAAATATTGGTATTTTGACCAACAGTTAAGAGGGCCTGTCATGGGTTCAGCAGTAGCAGTCATTTTTCTCCTTCTTAGTAGCTGGTGCAGTGCTGTGTTTTTGACTTGTGGC
>JANRGW010046209.1:0-12400 GCA_024733675.1 Psilopsiagon aymara | reverse complement strand
TGTCTGCCAGGCCTGTCTTTCCTAAACAGCCTGTAACCCTCCATTCCAACACACCAGTCATAGGAGCCATCCCACCATGTTTCTGTGATACCTATTACATTATATCCCCATAGACATGCACACATCTCTAATTCCTCTTGTTTGTTCCCCATGCTACAGGCGTTTGTATAGAGGCATCTGAGCCAAGCTCCAAATGAAGCTGGCTCATTGGCTGGAGCAGCCGGAATATTTCTGCATTGCCCCAAGCATTTACTATAGGTGCTGGCAACTGACTGGAAGTGCTGGGATGGAATGATACCCCAATCCCCCAACACATCTAGTTTAAAGCTTTATTGACCAGCCTGGCAAGCCTCCTACCAAATAATACTGATAAGGAAAATAACAAGGGGAGAGAATATAAAACTAAAAGGAAAGGGAAAAAAAAACAATAAACTCAAGAGATGCACAATACAATTGCTCATCACCCACTGACTGATTGATAACCAGTCTGACTGAAGCAGTGATCTGAGTAACTCCCCCCAGTTTATATACTGGGCATGATGTGCTGTAGAATGGAATACCCGTTTGGCTAATTTGTGTCAGGTGTCCTGTCTCTGCTTCCTCCCAGCTTCTTGTGGCCCTCCTCTATGGCAGAGCATGAGACTGAGAAGTCCTTGGCCACGGTAAGCGCTACTTAGCAACAACTAAAACATCATTGTGTCATCAGCATTGTTCTCAGACTAAAGCTGAAACACAGCACTGCACCAGCTACTAGGAAGGAGAAAAAATAACTATTACAGCTGAACCCAGGACATATTCATATCTATTTAATTCAGTGCAAAAACCGAACCACAGGAAAACTTGACTACTGCATCCACCCAAGCAGCTGAGCCACAACAAGACTCTCAGCTTTATTTCTCTTAGGGCTCTGAGCAGCATAGGACAACTTGTAACACATGTGTTTCTGTGTCCATGAAAAAGAGATTATCCAGGACTGCAAAGAAATCTTGGCAATCTCTGGCTGCCAGTCTACCCTTCTGAAACCTTTACAGTCCGGTATAAGTCCAGCTCACTTCATTTTTCAGCAAGGAGTTGGGTAGCCTAAAAGCTGTTCCTCTGTTTTGCACTTTGAGGTTTCATCAAACATAATTTAATCAAAACAGGCAACCAACTGTCAAAGCTCTTCTACTCAATACTCTCTATGCTTCATGTCTTTCTTCCTCTGCAATCAAAATACTGAAAAATATTACTAAATGAACGTTCAGAAACATTAAGCAAGCAATACTTATGATGCTTATGAACCAGTTCAAATTTCCAACGTGTTGAGTAGAATAGCCACATCTGAATGGAAATGGAAGCAAAACATGCATGTCCGGGCCAGGAATCACTTAGCACTATGGATATGCAAAGAAAAAATGAATCTTGCTGAAAGTGGCCACCTGACAGAAACGCAGAG
Organism: Psilopsiagon aymara; assembly: GCA_024733675.1. Classification (NCBI taxonomy): domain Eukaryota; kingdom Metazoa; phylum Chordata; class Aves; order Psittaciformes; family Psittacidae; genus Psilopsiagon; species Psilopsiagon aymara. The sequence goes on along the minus strand of JANRGW010046209.1, from coordinate 10,965 downwards.
ATCAAACAAAGCTTTCAGAAATAACCTCATCATAAACAATTGCCTTCTTATAAGAAAAGGAATATCAGTGTTCATGCATTCTGAACAAAGTATCAAAAGTGCAAATGGAAAGAGAAACATAATTTGAAGACCAAAGTTTCACCTTGGTTAAGCCCAAACTGATCTACTGTTTGCTCCACTGAAGCATCCAATTTACTCAAGTTCAACACTTAACTAGCAGCAAAACTCAGCACAACAAATGAAATAAACCTGACCAGCACTGCATAGTGTGATCAGTGATATTAGCTCTCTGTTCCAAATAAAGGAGCATCTCAAATCAAATGAGTAAGAGATGCCTCAAATTTTTCTTAACAGGATGTATCAACCTTACTTTTCTTACGGCTTTCTACAAAAAAATCATTTCAGCCCACTTCTCTTCTATGCTGGTGGTACATAAACCATGTAGGCTGCAATGATTCATGGAATTTACATAGTAGCTGAATGTAAAGTTTTATCTCCTTTCAGGAAGGCGGGCCAGCTTAACAACCCTGGACTTTGGTGTAAAGCTATTGGTAGAGTACCAGGGAAAAACATGGCCCCATGTGCCAGTACTATGGTCCCAGTAATTTGGGCTGAAATAAAAGGATTTATAATTATCTTTTATTCCAGTTACAGTAGCACATTGCAGACATAAATTTCTATGACTGCCATTATTATTGATAGCCACATTGCCAAATCTAATATCAGTTTCTCTAATGGATGGGAACCTAGCTGAGAGTTGAATCCCACTCATGACTTCAAGACACAACAAGGTATGATTTTTGTCAAAGTATATTCAGTAGAGTATGTATGTTTGTATTTATCAAGACTGCCAGAAAGAGGCAGGAAAAGATAGGTGTGCAGCTGTTCTATGACCTTTAATAAACTGTGCATATTATACAGCTAGTGTATGGTTGTTTTGCTGAACACCGCGCCTGTCAGCAGACCGATTTGGTATAGTCGGCGGGATATGAAACAAAATGGCACTTTTTTAAGGTAAAGGAAACTGTTGCTAAGACAGCTGTAGAGATGGATATTCCTGGCTGGGAGTTACCTGATGGTACCTGGGCTGCTGAGTGGCCATGTTGTGGTTTACGGGAGAGTTGGGACTCCTATTTTAAGGAGGCAGAACCCCTTGATGTAGTGAAATGTTTACAAAGGTTCAAGCAAATGCTCTAGGGAGATGAGGGTGGATTCTGCTGGCTGCATATCAAAAGCAGTGTCAGCAGAGGAAGGTCCTTTCCAACCCTAACTATTCTATGATTCTATGTAATGATAAGATTGATTTGGAGAAGCAATATGTGAATTGCAGGGAAAAACAGTTCTGTTGCAGTGGCCAAATCAAATATTAATGGATAAAGTGGACACATCAAATAGTAGCACTGTAGTGGCTGTTTGGGTAGCCCAGTATAAATTTCAAAAGTGAAGAGGTCAAGTAAACAGGAAAAAAGTACATGCAGTGATCACAGAGGCAGAACTAAGTAGTGACCCTGAGAAATGGCTTCAGGAATTAGAGTGGATTCAGAGATAGTAAAAAATTTGTATGTCAAGCTCCGACTCATTTGTTCAGGACACTTTCCAAGGCACCAATGGGGAAACTAACTTATTAAGGCTGTAACAAAAACATAACCCATGGAAGGGGAATGGCCCAGTGCAGATTGACCCTGGTGTATTTTATGGGATTGTATTCAGTGTGTTAAGGAGGAAGGAATGCAGACTGCTGTTTTTGTTGGAGATGCAGACACTGCTGCAGGCTGCACTATCAGCTCCAATTAGGAATAGGATCATTAAGACGGCATCACATGCAAATGAAATTGCTGTGATGACTTTATTGATAAATGAAACAGGAAACTCCATAGGAGAAGTCATAGAAAAGATCCATCAGTAGATCCATCAAGGAGATTTGCAGGAATAGGGCCCCAAATAAAACACAAGAGGTGATAAGAGGAGGGATGAGGTGACAGACAGTCAATGCTCTCTAAGAGAAGTGTTTGCTGCCTTGTTAGAAGATGGCCTGCGATAACATTGAAGGGTTCCCCACCAATGAAATGTGGAGACTTTATGAGCAGCATGGGTTGCATATATCTGTGAAAACGGTAAACAACTCAAGTTCAAACAAAGGTGATGACATGACAGATAAAGCAATTTGAATTTCTGCTCCCCACTTTGAACCTTGATGAGATGGTATATTTGTCAATGGAGAGTCCCCCACTGGTGAGTCAACTGTTCAGGGGGAAAAAAAACAATGGGATCAGTATGCCAGACTTTATTCATGGCCAGATGTTAAGATGTCAAAACAATTGAAAATAACTAAAAATGAAATGCAATGAAGGCCAAGCTCCAGCACAAGAATGGATGAGGAAAGACCATCATCCTCATGTGGAGCTTCAAATTTATTGGAAAAATAGGTCTTGGCAAACACTTAAGGCCCTCACTGGAGTGGAGGCCTCTTTAATTCATGGTAATCCTTAAAAAAAAAGTAAAGGGAAAAAGGTTTTGAGTACAGGATTGGGTGGCAAAAAAATTGAAGCAGTACAGACAAAAAATTGAGATGAAAATTGGCACTCTGCCGAAACAAACTTATTCAGTGTTGATTATTCCTATCCCTGAATATATAATTGGAATTGAGATGAGCAACCCAGCCCAGTACAGTTAAAACATTGGAAGTGATTACTTTATATTGTGCTATTCCCTTGCAAATTCAGATCAACAATGGTTCACGCCTTAAAATCCAGAAAGTACAATAATCTGCTGATAAAAACAACCTAAAATGGATATTTCATATACCGTATTATCCACAAGTCACCAGATTAATTGACAGATGAATGACTTGTCTAAGAAACAGTTAAAGAAATTGGTGGGAAGCAAATTAAACATGCGGAGAGGTCATTTATCTACAGATACTGAACAACAGACCCACTGGGGTAATGGAAAACCCTTTAGTAGGATGACTAGCCCTAGTTTGCAAGTAAAAGCATTTACAGTAACAGAGACGCTTATACTGGGAAACACACTAGGCAGCTTTAGCATCTTATCAAGCACCTCTGAATGCTGCAGGATTAGATTTGTATGCTTTACAAATGCATATATTGAATACTGAAAGCATCTGTGTCATTGACAGTAGTATTGGAGTATATATTCCATCGGGTTACTTCAGTTTGATAGCCCCAAAATCCAGTTTACCAATCAAAGGCATTTAAATACTTGGAGGCATCACTGATTCAGATTCTCAAGGGGAGATAAAGGCAATTTCACTGAATAGTGAAGATCCAGGTATCATAATCCAGCCATGAGACCATGTTGCCAAAATGTTGATTTTTTTCCTGCAAGTAAGTAGGGAAGAAGCCCCACAGTTTTAGAGGCTCAACTGAGTAAGAAGGAAGCCCCATAGATAACCACAGCTTGAGAGAACTGTGGATTTGGAGCCACTGACCAATTGAAAGCTGAGCCAGCTAAAGTCATTGCCAGTGGAAAAGACAAGACAGTATTAGTGAATAAATCCAGATGAGAAAAATGGGAATATGTCCCTATGAATAAAAGCTATTTGAGAGAATAATATTATTATGTTTTATTTTTGTGTTTTACAGAAATTACAGATCCTAGCCATCCTCATATGTCTTATGGTCCTTTTGGGTGATGCCATTACCCCAGGAAGCTATCTGAGAAGGACTGACAACTGGCTTGTGCACTGGAGATAAAAGAGCAGCACCAGACATCACAGATAAGATAATTACACCTGTAATGTGAATTAACCTTGCCTTCCTAGCTAATTTAACATTTTCTCAGGAGTACATCGTGGATAACCAGCTCATCAGGAAAATGGTACAGAAGATTGTTTATACAACACCAAACAGATTAAGACGTAGTAACTATACCTAGTGCTAGCACTGTCACTATTAAATGTTGTAACCTTTCTCGTGCTTATAATCATTGTGCTAATTGTACTAAAAATCTATTCAACCTGAGCAGTACTAGTGGGAATAAAACTCTAGCAGCCCTAGTGTGCATAATAGCTGTTCTCAGTGTGCACGTTGTGTCCTTTGTGTCTTTGTCATGATCAAGAGTCAAAGGACAAGATGTAACGGATGGGAAACTAGCAGAGACTTGATTCACACTCATGACTGAGAGACATAACCAAGCAAGTTTTTTGTCAAAGTGTATTCAGTAGAGTGTATATGTTTATGTTCATCATAACTGTCTGTTGGAAAGAGGCAGGAAAACATAGGTGTGCAACTGTTCTATGACCTTCATACTTGCCACACTAGGGATCCTGGCCAATGCTCTCAGGGTAGACAATACTAAGATTATGAGAAACTGCACTGCCCATGAGTAAACAATTACCTATTTGGCATAAAGCCAGTTGTTTTTCTAAGGGTATAAAAACAGGCCCCTCCCGTAGCCAAATCCAAAGCCTCACCTATGGGTGTATGCACTGCATAGGAATTTTCCCAGTTACCTCAGACTCCTGGCGTTGGCTGCAACATAGCTTCCCAGCTTGAAGTGTGAGCCTCAATGATGATTTGGTGGTAATTGGTGATGTATTTCTTCTTAGTCTCTATGATATTCTCTCTATGAGGCAATGATTTGATGCAATGCTAATTTTCCTCTATACTTTACTCATATATATATATGCTTTGCTATATTGTACTTATTTACTATATATAGAGAGAAATATACCCAATTTGCATTATTGTGCTTGTTTGCTTTAAAGTGCTAATTTGCTTTAGTGCACTTGTTTAATAAACTGTGCATTTATACAGCTAGTGTATGGTCATTTTGTTGCATACCCTGCCTGTTAGCAGAACAGCCTCCTAAAGTCTAACTGTGCTCAAAAATGAGACTAATACAGAGGTGATGATTAGTCAGAGCTGTAATCAATGAGAAGTTGAGTAACCTTTAATGCCCATTTTGGTCAGCATTTTCAAGCAATTTCCCAGCTAAACCTTGCAAACAAAAGAATTAGAACATTTACCTGATGACACCTGCCAGTGCACAGTTCACACACACACACAGATGGTGCAGTGAGCCAAACTGCAACTCACGAGGCCAACGCAGATGTGCAGGGTGAGCCCTGCTAGCCAGCTGCCACCTTTCCTCCTGGAAAATTTAGGTGACATGAGAGGCTGGGGTGGGGGTGAAGAGTGTCTGATAAGGCAGCCTATAGGTGAAATTGCAGCTGTAGCTAAGCACCATAAAACACTACAGTAATTTCAGACGAGGACAGTGATGCTAACATACAAGCAACTATCCACTTCACACACATCCCAGTCATCCAACTCCCAGTGAGAAAAGAAGGTTAGGTCATCCCAGAGTAATGGCTCACCAACTCTGCAGGGAGCAGTGCACGAAGAGAAACTAAGGTGCTATAGGGCTCAAGATGACTTTGTTATGACAACCCACAACAGTTCATCCCCCCAGTCCAAGTAGGTACAGCCACAGGCACATCTCATTTCTTTGCTTTGGTATGATGGAGTAGTTTGCTTCCTCCCTGTCTGCACAAACCCTTGCATGGGCACCAACATGGCGGTCAGCTATGGGTCTCAGGATCTGGACAACAGCACTTGCTGTTTCCTAATAAGCAAAACAGGACAGTGTGTAAATATGACCTAGTAATCAGTGCAAGTTGTACTATTCACCCCTACAGTACTTTCACTTGAGCTTCACTCCCAAGCAGGACTCCACTGTGTCAGGTCCCCAGTTGATTAAAGTCAGTGATCCAGGGCTCCCTCTGTGGAAATGCCATGCTTTCCATAAAGCCAAAGCTTTCATTTTCTGAGTGCTGTGCCTCATCCCTGAGGGAAATGTACCTTCCTTTTGCTCCTAAGCAGATGTGATTAAGTAACCCATTGGGCTTCCACAGGTAAGCCTCTAAGGAGGTCACAGACCATTTCCTATTAAGCTGTGTGATCACTATTGTCCTAAATGAGGGTATATGTCCTAGGTTCAGCTGCACTCCTTCCTAGTAGCTGGTGTCATGCTGTGTTCAGGCTTTAGTCTGAGAACAATGCTGGTAACATACCAATGGCTTAGTTGTTGCTAAGTAGCACTTACCATGGCCAAGGACTTTTCAGTCTCTCATGCTCTGCCAGTGAGGAGGGGCACAAGAAGATGAGAGTAAGCAGAGACGGAACACCTGACCCAAACTAGCCAAAGGGGTGTTCCATACCGCAGCACATCATGCCAACTGTATAAACTGGGGGGAGTTACCTGGAAGGGCAGATTGCTGCTTAGGTCAGGCTGGGTATCGATAGGCAGGTGGTGAGCAATGCTGTTGTGCATCATTTGCGTTTGGGACTTTTTTCCCCTTCCCTTTTTAGTTTTATATTCTCTCCCCTTGTTATTTCCTTTTTTTTTTTTTTTTTTAACCTCAGTTATTGGACTGTTCTTACCCCAGTCCATGGAGTTTACATTCTTTTGATTCTCCTTCCTATCCCACCCAAAGCTGGGGAGGGAAAGGGGAGAAAGAGAGTAAAAAGAGGAAAGTGAGCAAGCGGCTGTGTGGTTCTGAGTTACCAGCTTAAACCAGGACAGTACAACATAAACCATCACTCTCTTTCAGTGAGCAAGTGCCACCAAGACAAAAGGAGCAGCTTCAAAATGAAAGTCCCAGGGGCAGAAATGTAACAGACAGCTAAGTACTTGCGAGGGAGGGTGTTTTAATAAGACACAGCTTGCAAGACCATCTTGAGATTAGAGCTTTTAGCTGTGATTAGAGTCCCATTTCTTCGGTTACCTATCTTCTGGTCATAGGCTTTGACTCAGATGCATTCATTTGTTTCAGAGCCATTAATAGGAGTACCCTGTGGTCCACCACAGGGCCTCAAATGAACAAATTCATTGTCTTTCTTGGCACAAATTTACTTGGATTTTGACAGACAGAAGGAGCACAGTTGTGTTGAGTGCTTCTCAGGCCACTAACAATGTTAGAACTGCTGTTGTCTGCACCGGTATTTGGTATGGGTATGGTCATGTAAGATTTTTGAGCTTTGTACCTTTTTCTGTAAAGATGGTGTATTATGAACACCCAGTAAAAGGGTCAAATCACTTTCTGATCTCACCATTCTTCTCTGCAACTTTTCATTTTAATGTCAGAAAAATATTTTGCAGTGTACTCAACACAAATCTTCTCCTCCTCCCCGAAAAGCATTTCTGTGGCCTTCTCACCTATATTTGTACACCAACCACCATCACCCTCCCAGAAAAAAGAAACCAAAAATTAAGTAGTGTGATATTATAGATTGATCCTACAGCTTGAAAACATTCACTTCATTTTTCTAAAAAAGCACTGGAAAATAGGTGAATAACTAAAAGACAGGAAGAGGAATGTTCTACAATAAATAATGAATTCTCAAGCAAGCTTTGCATGATCATAGCTTTTGAGACAATTTTTGTAATTTCTTTCATTAATACAATAATATATTTTTATTAAGTTCCCCTTATCACCCTCTGCTGGAACAATCTGTCAAATACCTGCAAAATGCTTTCTTAGTTTTCAAGTGTTTTCAAGCAGCTTATTCTGCTGGCCAGATAATGAAAGAACAGGACATTCTAGATTCTCTGACAAACTGGACTATCTCCAAATCATCTTTGAAATTAATTCTTGCATGTATTAGTTCGAAGCATATTTTTTAGGAGAATCTGCAACTAGCACTTGAAACTGCTGCTTCAGTGAAGGCTTCAAGAAAAACCCATTTCTTAGGCTTTTAGATGGCAGGAAAAAGCCAGTCTTCTCCCCACTCATATCTAGCAAGCTAGAATTTAGTATTTCTACTTCTGATCAATTAGGGTACTGCTCAGGATCATACATTTGAAGATGTTTAGCATCTAATTCTTCATGGGTAGTTTAATACGAAAATTCTCAAAGAGCTGAGCTTCTCTCTTTCAGCCAAATAGTCTTTCTGTAATTGAGTTCCAAGTTTATACAAAAGAATCACAGACTTAGCCACAGAAACTTACTCAATCTATAAATAGATATTTATTGACATCCTTCAGCTATCTGTCTGGCTCACTATGGGATCAGCACAACATGCCTGCTCTAATACAAACAGTTCAATGATTCCTCCACAGCTTTCAGGTCTTTCAAAACTGTAAGCAGTAAAATGAATGCTAAACTTTCTTTCATTGTATTTTGAAGGTACAGGGAACTCTAGTAACAACCTTCAGTTTCCTTGTATCCTACATTAAAAAGCATTATTAAAGTTGCAAAGCCCTAAAAAGTTAACAATCAAAATGTCATCTATGCATTCCCTTTCTGCACAAAATGATAGATTTACTTGAATACCATTCCCTCTTCTCCGCGACCTACCCATAGGATTGGTGTAAATTAGTGAGCAGCTATGCTGTTTTCTCATCAGTCCCTGCACATCTTTCTCAGCGTGCTCTTGAAGATCAACTTGTAATTTCATTATGACTTTTTCCCTGATCATCTTTGTTAAATTATCAAGTGGTTTTGCATATTCATGAATTAATTTGCTTCCACAACAACTTTGACATGAATCTTGATAATCTCAGTCTACAAAAGGATCTGTAATTGTGGAAACCCAATTTGAAAAACTTGCCATCCAAACTTGTAGCATGTTTTATACTCTGTGGTAGCCACCTTAAGCATTCTTCATGGATTTTCTATATTGCCTTTGCACATGGCTTCAAGTCACGTACCTGGAAGACAAGGGCGATTTGGTGGCTGAAAAGTTTAACTGAAGCAATAACCAAAACCGCCAGAGCTTGCGGCAGAAACAGCCACAAGCCGAAGGACCCCCAGTCCTTCAGAGAAAGACTTCTCCATGTTAATTTTCTTTCCTTTTCCTAGAATCAACCTGTCTCATTCATGACCACTGACTGGAAGCGTTCCACTGTGAGGAATTTTGTGACAAAAAATGTCCTTTTAGAAAAAGCAAATATTCTTTAGGACATAGGAAAACTATAGAAGTAAAAATAGTTCCTCTTCAACAGCCCAGCCAAAACCACACAATTTTCCTCCCTGTCTGAGCATGCTGACATCTGACTGCTCAGCTGCCACAGCTGTGCTCCCACCTCCTTGAAAGCCAGGCAGGGGACTGGAGGCTTCATAGTCCCCTGCCTAATGGCACCAGAAATAGAAGGGCCTTCTCATCATCACCTTGTGCCTTCACGAAAAGTGTCAAAATTAAATTCAGGCATCCAAAAAGCCGGAATTATATTTATGTTCCCTGATTAATAAATTGTTCTAAACCAAAAAACTAATATCTATTCAAGAAGAAAATTTTTGAAAAGAACACACCAAAATCCAAATGCATTTTCCCCCTGTGGGGGGGTCATTAGATACCAGTCAGCTTTATTGAAATCTGACTTCTCCAAACAAAAGCTGCCTTTGCTGCGCACCTCCTATTCATCCCCAAAGTAATTCTATCCTGTGGACAGAGGGAGGCAAAATCCTGTAGGCATGACGGTATATAATCATATAATTAAAGACTGCTGAATACACAAACCTCAGCGGTCTAACTGAGGTCTTATGTGCACCTCCAGCTGTAGCTTTTCTCAACTTGTGAATGTGCAACTTCAAAAGATTAATATTAGTAGTCTGGGACATCCGTATTACCTGCATTTTTCTTAAAGGAAGAGGATAACCCACCCATTCACCCCCGCCAGATATTCCTCATGTGTAATTATATTGGGCCATAGCAGATATGGAGCTTGCAGCATTGTGGCTTTGTGCTTGATTTAATGGAGTGACTGGTAGCCAGGGTCAGCTGTCACGCAAGGGTGCCAGGCCTTCTCCTTCAACAACCTGCCACAGACTACAAACAGCTCCCAAACACCAGTTCCCTGTTGCTGCCCTGCCCAGCTCAGAGCCATACCTCTCCCCTCCAGGGCACACCATTCATTCTTGTCCCTACACCCTGACTCTCAGATATCAAGGAAGGTCACACAGCTGAAAGATGGTACTCTGAGCAATAACCCTATTTCCAAATCTAAGGTGTTTTACTTCAATTGATAGAAAAAGAAGGGTCTCCATGTTGCCAAAAATATGAAAGCAAATATGCCTAAAGGTCTCTTTCTCTGACTTGACACCAGTTATATTTCATTTCTCTTTAGTGGTATGAATCCTGACTTACCCTCAGATAAATATCTCACATCAGATTTAGGCCAGTGTTTTAATTTGTGTTATACATGGACTCTGAAGGGAGATCAACAACTCTAAGTTTTCAAACAACAGAAATTAATTTTAATGACTTTCAGTAGATCCTGAGTGCTCCTCACTCCTGCAGTGCTGTGAAACACCCACATAAAATCCAACACAATATCCTGACAAAAAAGTCAAATGGAAATCAATCTGGACACTGCACCTAACAGAGATGTTAACAAAGCAGTGCAGCTGGTGCTAAAACTGAAGGAATCTTGTCTTTATCTGCAGCAATATGGAAAACTATGTCAGAAAGGAAATATAACTTTCAAGTTGATTGTGACCTCTCTAATACACGACCTGCTTTTGAAATTAAAGCCCATACCAAAAGCATCTGATCTTACCATCAGCAGAACTAGCAGCTGCATTCTCCTCTGGTTACTGCTGTATAAGATCACAAACTTCAGTGGGAAGCACCAGAGTGGATAAGGGACAGAGTTTAACAAGCTGTAAACCTAGCAAATGCCAAAATCAAAAAGGCCACAGGGGACAGCAACCCACTGGACTGAGCCACCATTGCCTCACTGTTGATTCAGACTCTCAGCAATGACCAACTAGTCATGGGTATGACTGCACAGTCATGACAGCCATTCTCTACTTCAGATAGTGAATTTGTTTTCAGCTTCATGCCCCTGCCTGTTTGCTATTTATTCAGTCAGTTGTCGTGGTTTAAGCCATAAATCAGCCACGCAGTTTGTTCACTCACTTCCCTCCTTTTCTTCCCTCTGCTCCTGGAGGGATGGGAAGGAGAATCGAAAGAATGCAACTCCCACAGGTTGAGATAA
>JANRGW010046207.1:0-28450 GCA_024733675.1 Psilopsiagon aymara | reverse complement strand
CGAGTGAGGTCTCTCGAGAGCAGAGCAGAGGGGCAGGATCACCTCCCTGGACCTGCTGGTCACACTCCTGTTGATGCAGCCCAGGAAACAGTTGGCTTTCTGGCCTGCAAGCACACACTGCAGGCTCATGTTCATTTTTTCATCAAGCAACACCCTCAAGTCCTTCTCCACAGGGCTGCTCTGAATCTCTTCTTTGTCCAACCTGTAGCTGTGTCTGAGATTGCTCCAACCCAGGTGTAGCACCTCGTACTTGTCATGGTTAAACTTCACCATACTGCAAATGTACCTACTGTTTTATACGGATATATCCAGAGAACTGACAATTATCTTTGGAATATCTCTAACTGCTCACATATCAGAAAAACACTAAATTTATTTTGAACATAAGTGACCTACTAAGAAAATTCCGTACAGTGGAAAGACCCTTCTGTTCAAGAAATTACTGACTTAAATGGAGGTGGACTGACTTACACTGTCTCTAGAACTGACTCATCTGGTGTATAAACTCTAATACACAGATTTATGTTGAAAAAAATGTGCTTAATTTTATGGGAATGTGTAATTGTCAATGATTCATATTTTTCACAACAACAAAATCAAATTAACTCAAACATAGGCACTGCTCTCTGCCTCTGGCTTCCATCCCCTGTAAGTTCTGCCTTCAAAAGTTTGGCTCTGAAATGTTATTGTTCCTTTCTGAGAGGTGTGATAGGAATGTGTGTTATGCAATTGGTTTCTTTTCAAATCACACTCTTATTTCTCACGGGCAACAAAAAAATTATAATTCAGGGTTTAATTTTAATTAAATGCTGCAGTTGAATATTGGATTTTACAAAGGTGCTGAACAAGGACCAATGTTTTCTGTCGTAGCTCCAACTTAGTTTTAAAACAGACTGATTAGAATACATGTTTTACTGTTTAAAATGGATACAGAAATAGTTCATTCCGATAAATTTAAGCTGATGCAAGTCCTTTGCATTCACAAAATATAATATGTATGCATGGATGTGGGTTTCTTTATGATTTTCTTTTTACTTCTCATCAGGCATACAACTAATAACTGACAAAGTACATCCAGTTGAAGAGATCCTAAGAGTCAGAAGCAGAGAAGGGGGCATTCTAAGAATGACTGTGGGTTCTTGTTCTGTTTTTTTTTTTTTTTAAGTCCCAGTTCAATTTAAAGAGACTAAGTTAAAGGAGGAAACTGAGAATTCTCATAGATAGAGAAGGGCTGATGATCACTCACATCATAGAATTTTTCTCATCACCCTGTTGTGCTTGGGCTGACAAAAACCAAACAGTTGTTCTAAAAGGTGCTGTTCTCTGATAAATTCACAGAGAAATTACTATGGTAAAAAATTATAACAATGTTGTGGATTATCTGCAATGTCTTCCTTAATAACAAGCTTCGGGACTTAGTGAAAAAAAGTCAATACTTAGCCAAGATGACTCTTCCAGCCCATAAAACAAGTTCATAGGGGGTTCTTTTCCAGAAAGAAAGTAATAATAAATTAGTAAAATAAAGTAGGCTGTAATGAGGGAGGCTATCACAACCTGCAGCATCCCTGTAGGAATGGTCTTGCAAACTGATGGTCCCTAATCACTGTTCACAAAAATCACAAATTTTGGAATTTTTAAGGTGCGGGGAAACCTCTCCTTCCTTCATCACCTCTCCATTCCACTAAACTCCATAAATTGAAAGCTGTTGTCAGATGTAAAAAGAAAAGTACTATGTCTCTCCATAGTATCTCTAACCTCACTTATATACTAATGATATTAATGTGGACTCTTATTCCCACAGCTCTCTATGATGCTTCTAATATTGCTGAGCCAAGTGCATATTGACACCAATTCTTTTTGCAGTTTTAAAAGTAAAGAAGCAGGTGTAATAGTTTGGTAAGGGAACTTGGAGCCAACACCCTAGCTATTTCCTTATCATACAACTGCATATGAACTTTGATTCCACCATGTATCACAAGCATTGCATGTCTATGCCAAAAGGCACCACAGGACTGCAAGTGTTTGTGATAAATTTCTACAGCGAAGACACCTCAAAAGATCATAAGTGTTATTTTGATTTCTATGGTATACATCCTAGGAATAAGATGGGTCTTTCAGTCGCAGTGACTGAATGAGCACCATGCTATCCTCTGGCCCTTATTTGAACCAAATCTCTGGAGCTGGGCTGCAGAGTCTGACAACATGTATGTGAGTGGACACACGTGTATAGATAGATATATTCATGGAAAGTTGTTATGGCTGTCATAAGAAACAACTTGTTAATTCTAAACACAATGTTTAAAATTATTTGTTGAATTTGCCCTTCTTAATTAGCTCTTTGAACATCATATGCATTGAGCATCATATGACTCATTGCCTTTAGGGCATATTGTTCAAGGTATCATACTCCTACAATCTTCTCAGACAGACTGTACTGCCCACAGTGTGCAATGGTGTTGACAGAAAAGCCTTCAAGGAATCAGGAAAGCTTGGGAAGTGATTACAGCACAAGAGAAAATCTTGGAGTCCAGTCTGTAAATTTATTGGGATAATCCCTCAGAGTCTATGGAAATAACCAAAACGCTCCAGAAGTCAAAAGAACAGTGCCAATTTGAACCAATTGGGATTCTGGCTCTTTATTTGTGATGAGGGGAGAAATTGATGATTTATGTTTGATGTACAGGTGCCTACATGTAAAAATAATTTTTAGGAAGCTGGTAGTAAAGATACACAGAGATTGAGCCATGCAATACTCCTTTGTACTGGCAGTTTGAAAAAAGTATCTATGCTATTGACTTTTGACATAACAACTATGCTGGCGGGGGAAAAAGAAATTGTTAATGTCCCAATCAGAATTCCAGAAGCAAAAATGTGTAAGTTTTTGTCACAGTACAAGAAATGTTCAATCATGTTTAAGCAGACCAGCTTGGATGCATGCTTTTTATTAGGCAACAACACAAGCAAAGCTATACCATTTTTAACAGAAGTCTAAGTCCTTCAGTGGAATGGAAGTGCACATTTATTAGTTTGCAATGTTTCTTAGTACAGTTTTTCATTCTGGATTTATGAGCTGATGTGGAAAAATCAAGCAGAGTTCTTGATTCATGTTAACATTTACAGCACTTAATGGAGGGGTAAAATAAATAATTAAATATCACAATCAATTAGCAGACATGGCAAGAAGGATTTGGAATGTGATTGGTTTCTTAACCATGTCTTTCTGCTCACCTCCTTCAGGCTTGACTGGTCCATCAGACATCACTTTCCTGAGGGCTAGTTGGCTTTGGTCTTTGTTGTCATTGGCTGGTGGAGGCAGATTGTCAGACTGAGTTCTTTGAATAGGGAGGACTCCTGCTATGCTGTGTCTGTGCTGCTTCCTGGCATGATTAGACTGACCGCTTTTATGTGCTGCTGTGGCAGTGTGGGTGAAATGGAAACCCAGAGTATGTATCCTCAGATGGAACCAGCTTAAATGTTATTCATGCAAACAGAAGTGTTTTTTTTCTGTATTTAAGTAAGTAGTGTTTTCAAACACCAAAGAGACACCACATGCACAGCATTAAAGAGTATTAAAACTGGCTGTTTCTTTATTAATGATTGTGAAGACAAGGGAAATAATTTTCCCCTGTTTTTTTTTTGCATTATACCATGGTAACTTTATGGCATATCAACAAATCCTGAAGACAAACAATGTTTCCACAGTAAGAGAGTTTTAATTTGCCATCAACTAAACTGTCAACTAGCAATCACATATGGGTCTGAATTATATTCTGGAGAGCAACCTTTTTGAATGGAAAAGTTCTAATTTATTAACCTATTCTAAGTTGTCAGATGCAATCTATCTCGACTTTAATCAATCCATGATACAAAAATTACTAGAAGAACTGAACTATGTCATCTGACTTAGCTCTCTACTCCCTTTGACTTTGCTAACTTGATAACACTGTTGAAATCTGATGTTGTTAATGGCTTTTGTGTGTTTAACGATTTTTTATTTAATGTGTTTAATGTTTTTGTCTATTGCTGTTTGCTGGCTGAACCCAGGACACTGCTCTGCTCATCACTACTCTATTATCTGAGACAGTTAGAGGTTGCTTTATATTTTCTTTAAAAAAAAATTATTTACAGTAATGTCTCAAAAATAGAAATCTCAACCATGTAGTTAAAAAACTTATTTTTCTTTAACTTTAAATCTTCTTTTGTGTATATAGTACTGTCCTTCTTGATTACTACTTATAGATATATTTTGGTTTTAATGTGCTCTCAGTATTTGTGTGCAACTTGAAGAACTGGCAGCCACATCTTTGCAGGTTTTGATTATTTCATTGGTAGTGACATCAAAGTGACATCAAAGCACCACCACACAATGGAATTCTCTGTGAGTCATGCACAACCATGGAACATCATGAACCACGAGTGAAGGGACTGATGGAGAAACAGCCAGTTTCACTGCAGTCTACATAAATGAAAATAAATAAATAAATAAATAAATGACTTCTAAATACGAGAGTATATTGTAATTATATGTATTCACACACAGGCACACAAAGAAAGACATTGAACAGAGTGAGCACAGTGTGCCAGGAACAGAAAAGAAAATAGCTGGAAAGGGAAGGACAGCAGGGAAAAAGGCAACAGATGAACATTAAGCTGCCATGCTGAGGAATTTATTTGCGTCTTTTACTTGGTTGAAGGCGAAGCTGCTGGACAGCTGCTTCTGCAGCGGCGATGGCTGCCCCAGCGTCTTCGAGGTGAGTTTGAGTGACGCTGGTTTTGCTTTGGCTGCGAGACGGACCGTGAGAGCGTAGATGTCCTTCAGAGGAAGATTTGGAGCTCCCTGGACTGCTGTGGGATTTCTCAATGGTGGGCACCTGCATGTCTACCAAGAAAACAAAGAAGCACAACTGTTGCATTTATTAAAACCAAACAGTTTCATTTTCTTTCTAGCTGCATTTCAGGGCAAGGAATAAAGGTTCAGCTGTGGAATGCCATTCAAAGTCTTGGGATATATCATGATTAGAAAACTCTTATGAAGCACAATTTTCTACTTACCCACTCTTTCCTAGCCTAGGAAATAATTAATTTACTATTGGTTTTCTATCACCTATGAATTATGCCTCCTGCGCTGGTTAATACTGGTGGAGTAACAAGGTAGCTTAAAGACTAATTTGTTTTCCAATGTCTGTTTCTCTAGTATGTAGAGACTAAATAGCACCACTTACACCAGTACCAAATACTTAGCTAATACACACAGTTTTATTCTGATGAATGCCCTGGTTGAAACCATAGCCTAACTTAGAATAACTTCTTGACTAACTTCTTAATTAAACATAGATCTTATATTGACACAAATCCTAAGCAAAACATTGCATAGAGAAATAGATAGGAGACGGAATAGTCTTAATACTCTGAAGCTCTTATCTGGGTGCTATTTGGGATAGCTTTTGCTTTGATATCATATATACTGTGTTTTAGAGTGAACAACCGGCCATTGACTACTTAGATTTAAAAAAAAAAAAAAAGGAAAGATACATTTCTTGGAGCAGGAGACACTGAGATCAATTCTGCTTTTGTAAACACCAGTATAATCTTCCTATATCAGCTCCACTGATTTCCAATACAATTGAGATATGCTACAGCCCATTATCATTGACTGGAAATGCATATGCATTATTATAGCATAATTGTTACACTATAAAATATTAATGTAGCACTTCCAGAAGATATAATGCCATAGAATATCTAAGGAGCATAAAAAAAGTAGAAAGCTAAAGATGTATTGAATTTGGCCAAGGCTACCAGAAAAATGAAAGCGGCACAGAATCTGTCGTAGTTGTGCAAAACATGTATGGCTTATAAGATGCTTTTTTAAGGCCACAGTTAGTGAGCTGCTTAGCGCAGATGACGGCAAATTAATCCTTGGTTCCAATGAATTAATCACAGAGATAGATGTTTTTCATAAAAGTGTATATAAAATTCACAGCAGTAACTTTATTTGTCTATTATAACTTACACATAACAAAGGTTTTCCCATCATCTGGGAAAATATTTCATGAGAGGTGTACCAAGACATTCCTACCCTTGGAAGGGTCCGGAAAGATTCCATGACTTCTGCTTTTGATGACAGATGGTTTTGGAGATTGCTGGCTACTCTGTCCAGAATGAGATTTCCCATGATCAATGTTTTCACTCTGTTCCTTCAGAGGGTACCACCGAGGAGTGTTGTCGAGCTGAGAGACACTGGATAATTCGATCAATACCTACAAATAAATCAAAGTGTAATATATGGCCTGTATCTGATCTCATAATGATTGTGTACAGCAGAAGAGTACACAGATGTCTTACCAGACCATGCAATCAAATATAAAAAAATTAAGGGTATAAGGCTGTATGCTAACAGATCCAGGACCCCCTGCCTATGATCTGAC
Source organism: Psilopsiagon aymara (assembly GCA_024733675.1). Taxonomy (NCBI): domain Eukaryota; kingdom Metazoa; phylum Chordata; class Aves; order Psittaciformes; family Psittacidae; genus Psilopsiagon; species Psilopsiagon aymara. Next base: position 22,022 of record JANRGW010046207.1, on the reverse strand, counting down.
CTCAGCTCATATAAACCAGCTGTGACCCTGATCCCAAACCCACATTTGCTAGCATATCGATACGTCTGAACAAATACACTTCTCAGCAAGACCTCTGTAAGGATTATGAGTTTAGTTAAAAGGGTAGATTGCAAACACTAGCTTGAGGGATAGACTAAAAAGACATCTGGTCATTTAGCCTCTGTATAAACATATTCTAAGAGAAGCAGCATTGTTTTCTCCCTTCTGTGCTTGCTGATTCTTTAAAAAATACACGCATTGAGAATTTATAGCAAAAAGTAAACAATAGGGATACCTCTGCACTTCACTAAAGTAATAGAATTCAGTAGGCCATTCAGGCCTTGAAAGTTCACTGGTAAGAAAAGAAAAGGAAGATGCAACAGGAATGAGAAAATGAAACAAAATTTGGCTAAAAAAGCCCTAACGCTGTAGCTAAAATCTGCTCCAGGTCACAGGCATTGTTAGCAGGAGTTCTGTGAAATTTCTTTAAGAAAAGAGAAATAAAAATCATGAGCATTGAGACCAGTAAAGACCCTTCCTCCCTTAATGGTCTTATAGCTAAGGGGACCAAGTGATGTAAAGGACTAAGGAGTCATAACAGTCTTTAATGAAGGGTAGGACAAAAACAGCCCTCCATTTGGCTGAGAGGATTAAAGCTAGTGTCAAGTAGGAAAGTTTTAAAATTGCTAGACAAATAAAGTGTGCAATTATTTCATGGAACAATGTTTATTGCAAGACCTTATATGAAAAACAAACGTCTTCAATTTTAGGAATGGGGAAGTCTCTTCACAACTGTTTCTATAAGGTTAAAAGCCTTTTTTCTTTCAGCTGCACACGTTGTATATGACCTGGCCTGGTCTTTCTGGTTAGGTCTATACTTAATCTGAATAGAAAAACTATTTAGCGTGCCTCCTGTTACAGTTTTTGGTCATAGCTTTGGGAATGACTTGGAAGACAGTATGACTGGCAGTGTTCCCAATAGGCAGTATACGCTAAGGGCTCAGATTTGTAGAAGTGGGTTCACATTTCATGGATGTAAAGCAGGATGTGCCACTTGTCTTTTGGTGCATGTAAGTGGTGCTGGCTCTATCCAAGTAAGTACTTAGGGCACAATTTTGGATATGGATCCAAAAATGTTTGAAAATATGAAAAATTGTTTTCATATTTAAGTCTGAATTATTAAATAAATGAAATAGTTCTAGAGGTTAAAAATATTTGAAGGCAAAAGTGTGAACTTTCCTGTAAAAGCATCTGCAGAGCATCCGTTTTCTAAATGTCAATGATATAGATATAGCTTAAAGCCCTGCATTTGGACAAACATGCTGAACTCAACAAGAATACTGATGACACAGTATGCAGGAAATAAGTAATCATGTATCTGCTTCCTATATATTTATTTTAGTAATTGTTCAAATAGTGACACTGATTGCTCAGTTTTGTAGTCACACAAAGAGGAACTGGAGCTGAACTGAGTGCCTTCTTTGTAAATGCAAATGCAGAATGAGCAGAGACACTGAGTTGCTCTCTGAGTGATCAATTTTTCTTGGCTTCTGTTTCTAATCATAATCCTCTTCTGCGATAACAGTTTTAATTACTTTTTTGACATCATAGTTATTGCTGACAATTCAGCATTATATGTGCATATGTTTGTTTATTTGCTTTTAAGAGAGAACGTTCTTTCCACAGTCATTCATCTCATTTCTTATTTCAAGATTTTGTCTTTGGTCATACTTCGCTAATGATATTATTTTGTAGAGTTAAAAATGAGACCTTGATCAGTAAGATCAAATTACTCATAGTTGCAGATACTTGTGCATATGCTAAATTATGGTGTGACGGCAAAATGTAATTCTTTAATCCTTTACAAAGACTGACACCTCCTCAGCTTTTCCATGTTATGTTAAAATCAAGGCTTATCAGTCCTAAGAAGAATTCCCCATTCAGTCACTGTAAAGGCTGTTACTCTCTCAGGCTAAAAAAAAAAAAACTTAATTTTCAGTGAAGTTACATTTTGCTAAATGAACTTGTCCACAGTTTTTTGAGATAAAAGAATGGCATCTTTCATATATGAATCATAGAATTATATGAAAGCAATCATGATAATTTGCTATGAAGTCAGCAGTAAAACTGTGATGTAAAATATGTTTCACTTTGCATATATACCATGTATGTTGGAAGAGAACAGTCTCTAAACACCATAGCATGCAGTTAATCAGCTTTCTAACTAGTCAGGGTTAGAGAGGAGGAAATAAGTTACTTACTTCACCAAGGAAGTCATTCGAGGAGAACCTATCATAATCCCAGACAGTCACTTCCAGTGTTTTCTTTTTCAGCTGTAAATTAAGTCAAAGGATAATTAACCCATTGCCATCATAAACTTCTGATCAAGTCTTTATGGTGGTTTCTATTCAATACCTCCTCTTTGTACCCTTTTTCATAGTAACAGCTATACAGCTTTTGTCCTCCCATCAACCTTGATCTCAGAAAAATAATTTGGGGCTGTTCTTTATTACCAAAACAAATGGGCTTGTGCTTGGCCCTGTTTTAAGATTTTCTGTAAGTTGTTTTTGACAGAATGAGTGTTTGCTACAAAAGCCAAACTGATTTTTAAAGCTCCATTTTGTATTTGCAGCCTTTCTCATTGTCAGGTCTGACATTCACTTAAAGTGCATCTGAGTGTGACTTTCAGACGTATTATTTAAAGAACCCTGCTTGCACAATCTCATCTCCCCCAGAATTCAGTGTAGTCAATGGGACTCTGCCAAGTGTCCCTGCAGGACAAGTTGTACTGTTAGGTATTAATGATAGTCATCAAAACCCATTATCTGCAGACATCAAACTGTGTCAAGCACTCTTCTTGCAGACTGCAGTAAGAAACAAGTCTTTTTATACAAAAAGATAGGGCAAGACAGAAAAGCTGTTGACCAAGGAATTTTACCTTATTGGAAACATTGACCTGAATGCTATTCCAGGGGTCTGTGGGAACAGACTGGGAGAGGATTGATTACCAGTGTCATCTGATGGGGCAAAAGGCTAGCAGGTGGTGGGAAATTCATGTGGCTTGAAAGACAGAAGGACTAACTCTTGGGTGTACGAGATGTCTGCAAAGTAGGCTGAGAAGTTGTAAGTGAATAATTTGTTGGAACCTTCCAAGCATTATTGCACAAGTGGGGACTTTTTTCACATACTGGAGTACTGTATTCAGCTGTGTGGCCACAAAATAAGAGGGACGTAGACCTGCTCGAGTCCAGGGGAGGCCACAAAGACAATCAGAGGGCTGAAGCATCTCTCCCATGAAGAGGGGCTGAGAGGGCTGAGCTTGTTCTGCCTGGAGAAGGCTCTGGGGAGGCCTTAGACCAGCTTCTAGTGCCTGAAGGGGCTTACAAGAATTCTGGAGAAGGACCTTTTCTAAGGTAGTGACAGGGCAAGGGCTTTAAACTGATGGGGGAGATTTAGATTAGACATTAGGAAAAAATTCTTCACAATGAGGATGATGAGGCATTGGCACAGGTTGCCCAGAGAAGTTGTAGATGTACCATCCCTGGAGGCGTTCAAGGCCAGGTTGAACGGGGCTTTGAAAAACTTGGTCTAGTGGAAGATCTGCCTGCCCATGGCAGGGAGGTTGGAACTGCATGATCTTTAAGGTCCCTTCCAATCCAAACCATTCTGTGATTCTATGAGTGTAAGAAAAGAGGTCAGAACCAGCAATCTTATGTGATAATTTATGTCATCATCCTAACAGAAGCAATGTGTCACTCACTGCTTCAGCTATTGATTGGCTGCTTGGGACAAAGGAATGGCTAGGGATCAAGTCATTGTTCAAAGTCTAAGCTACACAATTTAGTGTACATATTATATATACTTTCAAGAAAAGCACTTTTTGCCATTTACCTCCAATGCCCCTTGGTTTAGTGAAGCAGATTCAGACAGCTCTTAATAACTTTAAATTATCTTTAAAAGATAATTTCATCTCATTATTCTGTATTTGGAATATCTTCTGCTTCCAGCTACCTCTAGAAAAATGAGCAACTATGTAAAGCCAGCGTCTTTGAAAAACAAGTTGAAATCAGCATATCCTGGTAACCCCATGCAAAGGGGAATTGCACCATGCTTGGCATTAACAATGTACTCTTTAAGCAGACAACAAAACCTGAAATCTAAGATTAAAAAAAAATAAAATAAAATTGAGAGCAATTCTTTAATTTTTCTGCTTTATTTGTACATAATTAGGCATCATTCTTCTTAAATATTCTACTAAAAATATCCTGCAAAAAATTAAGGAAAAAGTTGAAAAAAAGATTCTCTTTGGAACATCCTCTATAGAATATTTCTTTGACTGAATAAAATTCCTTTTCTTTACTGCTCCAAGACAGTATCAAAACTGCAATATGAAAAAGAAGATGGAAAAATGAGCTGAAAAAATGATTTAATTAGCCTCTGATCCAGGCTACTTTTAGCTTCCTAGACGATATAATTTCCTGGTAGATGCTATAGAAATTATATGTATTTTTATCCTTTAAAAAAAAGGGAATAATACAGCACAAATAATTTCAGAAAAGTATTACAAATAATACAGCATAAATAATTTCAGAAAAATATTCTCTTAATTGTGGCTATTTTGGGAGGACATGTCTTCTTGTATCAAGTGATGACTGTTCAAGGACAGAGAGAACAATGTACTGATTGAGGAAATGAAAGAAAACCCACCAAAACTAAGACTTGAAGGATTTTTGGTGGAAAGAGGAAAAATAGAGAAGATTTACAAGTAACCGCAACCCTGCTTTGCTAGCTTCTTTGTATAATTATGATAATAAAGTTGTGCTGAAAACTTGCAGTACTCTGCATTTCTTTGAGATATCTATTTCAAACCTCTTAGTTTAATAAAGCCTTTATAAAATATTATGACAATGGAAAACCATCAAAAGAGCTTTATTAGGCAGAGTGCACGAAATGAGTTTCAAAGAGGAGGAAAATTTGCTTTTATGAAAATATATTTATGTACCACCACTGAAAGCAATGAAGACTCATTGGCTAGTGATTTTAAAAGCAGTCATTATATCATTATACCATCACAGCAAAGTAGAGTTTTCTGCCTTACATCATACAGGTTCAGGTCATGAAGCCAGAAGTTCACATTCCCATCAGGAATTTAACCAACAGCAATATTTAAATGTGTTGCAGAAACACACTATCCATCTGATCATGGGTTTCTGCAAGTGGGAAAAGTGCCAACAGGAAAATGAGAAAGTGTCCCTAAAAAAAGCAAGCAGTGCACATGTTGTGAGCCTCATCTGAGTTTCTAGCACATTATGATAAAAGTGTTGCAACTAATTTCAGGTTTTTGTGAAAAAACTAAAACTATAAATATAAATTAAAATTAAATAATAAAAGCCCACCTAAAAGAGTATTACTGCATGTGAACTCCACAGTTATTTTTTGGCTGCTGTGGACAACCATCATTTAAAGAAAATGAAGGAATATGCAGAAACAACCAGTGTGAATAATATTTTCTCTTATGGAAGACATCACCAACACTACATGTACTGAAGTGTCTGTTTCTTGTTTCAAACATCTGGAGATCACAGGGTGTTTTTAAAGATAATGAGGGTCTATATAACCAAATATGCACTACTTGAAACATCTAATACACATTCCTTGAAAATCTCATACAAGAATTTGCATGAAGAAAGAAATAATTTTCATGAAGTTTGGGCTTTTCCTCCACTGAAAGCAAATTCTTATAATTGCTTCAGAAATAATGTAAAAGATTGCAGTTCCAGTCAGAATATATGATGAGTATTAGATCATGCGTTATACCTACTCGTGTTTACATTCATGTTTAACAGTTTATTGCACTCTTCTCTGTATTCCTATTCTTCAGTATGTGAGAGGACAAAAAGACTTTTGCTAGATCACTTAGAAAGTTTCTTTCTCTTGTTGAAGATATTAAGCAAGATTTGCATACCTTACTGATTCATAAGAAAGCTTTTCTTACTTTTGGAAATAAGACACAGGCTCCTACCTCACTCAAGGATTTTGAAAATATTACTCTTTCTAAATGTATTACCTTCAATTAAAGGACATGAGCTATAGCAAAAGCTATTTGCTTTAATGAATTATATATCTCATTTAAGGAAATATTTTTTCTTGCTTTCTGACAAGCAAGGAATTAAGATAAACAAAATCACACCTTATACTGTGGTCATACATTATGCCAACAGCCTGACCAGCAACTGAACTTTCACCTCTTACCATCTTCTCCTTAAATCATTCTAATGCTTTCTTTCATGCTCTGAGAGGGTATTTGACATGAGTTAGCAGTTATTATATAATATTTGCAATGTGTGTACTTGGTTTTCCTCTCAAATTGCAATTATCTCCGCTTTATTACTCTAACAAAACTCTGAAATTACTAAATAGTCACAGTTTAATTTATTTTTTTCTTCAAATGCTAAAGCAGAATTTGTTACTTGATGAAACTAATCACTCTGACCTTGAAAAAGTCTGTTTCGTTTCAAAGAGTGATCTATTTCCCATAATTATTTTCACTTTAATACCAACTAGGGTGTGAAAGAGAAAAGGAAAATGAAAAATTGCACAACCAGCTAAAGTCTAGACAGTGACGCTAAAAACACTATATTAGGAATTATTTAATAATACTTATTTGCTGTTGGCAAGCAACTTAAGCTTTGATGGAGGGAAGGAAATGCTTCTTTGAAGAAATAATATTTATAAAGGTTCATTAATTTATACTGCTAACTCTGTATAACTTAACTTAGTATACTATGCAGTTTTGCTCGTCTGGTGATCATAACACTCATTCTCAGTTTATCACAATTGTCCTATGCTTCTCTTTATACCCCTAATTTGAAATATCCATTCCTGAGGGTTATGAGTGTGAATGATATCCTGTTGCACAGTGATAGTTCTTCAAACTGTAGAGGGTACTTATTATCAGCAAGGAATACTTTGGTGATTTAGAAATATGCTTTGCTTTACTTAACTAAGCCAGGGCACTGAATTTTATAGAAGAATCACTCACACCAGTATCTTAGTATTAGAAACAAGGCATGAGAAATTGGAAGGAAATACTGTCCTCTCCACACACTTTGATGTGAAACGAGGACAAAATATACAACACATATGATGCTCAGGTGAAGCTGACACACTTACTATCATAAGCACTGAGTAAAAGTCTCAGAGGAAGGGAAAAGGAGGAGATTTGCAAATAAAAAGCAAAAGTTCAAAGAATTCTGCATGTGACTTGAAGGCAAATTGCATCAAATAAACATCCAAAAACTGACATCAAAGATATTAGATTTTCTGTCATTAAAATCTCTGTCTAAGAAATCCTAGACGAAGACCTCCATCCAATTTAAAATTACCAAACAGCTGTTGAATGTTCAGCATCCAAGTACCCTTAAGAACAGCTCTGTGAAATGTCACAGCAGAATCAGAAAAAAAAAATTAAGTAAAGACCCTTTCTAAAATGGAAAGCTCAGTTTGGAAATATTGATGAGACTTATTGAAACTTCTCAAAGAACTCAGAAAACCTAGGGCTACCATTTCTGTAAGCCTGCAAGAAATAGCATGCAAAACCCAGCGAGCCATAACCACTACATCAACAGGGCACCTTTGAAGTAAATCTGAGCTACTGCCTGTTAAGTTCAGAGGTGTAGATGGCATGAGCAACCATGCAAGTCACTCCGTGGGAAGGATTTTGCTCCCTGCTCCAAAATTAGTATCTTAATCTATGTTCCCTTAAAGAACAAGAAGAATGAATAAATAATTTTTAAATTAGGAGATAATCTTTATGTCTTGGTGTTGTGTTAGCGAAGTATATTAAAAATATTGGAAAATCTATTCATTAAAGAGTCTGGACACTCTGGGCTTTTTAAAGAAGTACTGAAAGATTAAATGACCTTGAAAAATGAAGTTGAAATTATCAAGAAAAAACACTAAGAGAGTAAAAAAGATTTAGCATGCATAAAGATCTATTAATCTATACAATATACTTCATAATTTAAACAAATGGATTGATCATCATTTTGTTCATTATGCCTTCTTCAAATAGCAAAAAGTCCCTTTAAAAGGGGAGATGGAGAAAAAAAAGATTCAATTTCTTTATACTGCCTCAATTAACCCTGTAGTTCACACTTAGGAGGCCACCAAAAAGGAAAGACTTCTTTCCCACTTTCCCAGGTCTGAGTTAAATCTTTCTATAACAAGGAAACTAAATATCTTTTATTTTTTTTCTTTTTTTCAGGTAATTCGTATTTCAAGCCAATTGCTGTAAATTCCTGCTAAATCTAGATCTCTATAGTTTATAAACACTTTTGAATAAGAAAATGGTAAGACCTGTGTTTTGTGTGAGCTTGGCTGGCTTTTGGAACAAAGAGTGGCAGCAATTTCTGAATCCACTTCAGAAACTTATGGCTTAATTTATTCCCTCCATGTATTCCATTACCATTTTTTAAGTTGCCACATCTGTACTTATGATATGATTGTGAGTGTAATCCCATAACTTACCATTTTTATGAGTAGACAGCACAAGAAAAGAGTATTGGTATAGTAAGCTCTATCAGAGGCAAGGGAATAGTTCCACATTTTTCCTGAATCTGGCAAGATTTTACAAGGGTTCACAGAATTGCCAGCAGCTCTACTCTTTTCACAATATGCACTGCAGACCATACAAATAATAAAGCAGCAAATTGCACTGAACAGTACTACCAGTGACGCACCTGCTCCATGGAGATATTTTTGTAAATGACTGTCTGATTCCACTCAGGATTCAAGCTTTTCTGTATGTATTTAGTTCTCCGCTTGTACTCGGCACTGAATTTGAACAAAAGAAGGAAACTTTATATTAGTGATCTGGGGTTTCTTTCAGTTCTAATGCAACAAAAAAAGCACCCACAAAATAATCTGTCTTTAAAAAGAATTGGTAGTGCTTTCTATGATACTTTGCATTTCCTGAGTATGCAGAAAGCAATAAGCTAACTTTTAACAGAATATGGATTCATCTAGCTGTCTAAGCTTTGATGTCAGATTTGCTTCCATTCCAATTACACTTTAATATAAATTTTAATGGACACCTCAAAAGAGCTGGGTAAGAGAACATCAGAAGCTTTAAATACTTTGAAAAAACAAGGTAAAGAAACTCTTTTTGCCAGTCTGAGAGACATCTGCCCTTTGTCTTTTGTTCAAAACCACCATATGTTAAAAGACTCGTGTTATACCTATTAATAAATTAAATGTACCCAGGACTGTTCACCGCCACTAAGGCCAAATAGCACAGAATGACCCGTATCTGCCCTTTAAAACTCTTTTATGGATCCCCTACATTAATTTTTTGTGGTGTGCTGTTCTCCTAATTCTTACTTCTGACTTTTGGTTGAACTGTGTTTTCATTCATATTGTGGCATGGTCTCACAGCTAATACATTAGATTTGTCTCATGAGACTAACTCAGAAGGTGCACTCACTACAGTGACTCATTTAATCAGCAAGTCACTAATGGAGTACCATGCATCGTAGCAGATTTGAGCAGACCTGGATTAAGGTTATGTGAAAGACACATACTTTTAGTGACACATATATACCGATGCTGGGTCACCAGAACCAGCAATTTCAACCTACAGACTCAATTCAACTGTGCAGTGCTGTCGTCCAATTACTCTGGAGTGTTTAGCGGCCTTATTCTCCAAAAAGGGATGACCATATCCAACCTGTCTACTAGAATGATACCCTTTAATGAAAGGGACTTACAGTTACTTTTGCTCTTACATTTTGCTATAGTCATTCTATGCAGTTCCATTTATTTTCTTGCAAAACATGCCATCCACTGTCTTCCAGTTTCTTGAAGAATGTGGAAGGTATTTGGACTCATGAAACAAAGTATCTGTCTACTGCTGCTTATGAGAAGAAAGCAGCAACTCTCCACAGTTCAATCTGTTCTGTCAGCCATGGAGTACAATAGTGTATTATTGAAGGAAAATGTAAAAAAGGAGATTTATTTTCTATACTGACTGTCAGTAAGAAAAGGATGAATTAAAATCTAGGGGGACCAAGGGCACATGAAAAAGAAATTCTCAAAAAGTTATTACTTTGCATATCTTGGAAGGAAGGCTGAATACAAAATCTGAATCTGTTTAGAAACTAAATTTTGATGGCAAATCTTATTCATAATGCACTTTTCCCACTTTTTCCTTCTTTACCCACTCTGCTCTGAGACAAGTATCCCCATCATTCAAAGCATTAGTGAGATTTGACTGACCCATATGGAGACATGAAATATGGACAAGTGACAGGTGGACTGGCAGCATCTGTATCTCTTACTTGGCTCACAGTACTCCTCAAATGAATGTCTACTCTAATCAACCATTAATGAAATATTAACTTATCCAAACTCCTCACACACTCAGAGCAACTCAATTCTTACCTTAACTAAGCCAGGATAGTATTACACAAATCAGGCTTAGCCAAATACATGATCTACTGTTTTTAAGGAACTGAAAAACTTTCATCTTTGAAGAGAGTAGAAAAGGATTCTTTGTGAACTCAGCCAAAAAAAGGACACCAAGACATTCCCTTTCCTTTCATGGGTTTCCTTTTGCACTATTATAACTTCATCGACTTTTCAAAGTTTCTGATTCTTTTCAGGAATAGGTGAGAAGGTGATTCATGCAGTGTTGGGTTTCAGAGCTGGCAGTGACAAAACGTAAGTGTTCTGTTAACACTGTAATTCTGAAGTATTTCCAGTGAATTATACGAAATATCTGGATCTAAACTGGCAAGGGTGGTGCTAGCCCACATTCATGTTAACCTATGGTCAGGATCTGTTGCAGAGAGAAGCAGGAGACCTTGACCACTTCTAAGGAGGTGCAGACCCAGGATGAGTGGATAGCAGCTGAAGGTTTCTAATTCTCTGAAGGGAAGGAACTAGGAAATACAATATGTTCATACCACTGATGCACTTTCAACCTGAATTTGTAATTAACAGGTGGACATGCTTTACTAAAATACATTCATTAAACCAGTCAATACCTAGTACGGAATACATGAAATAATTTGCATTTGAAATTCACAGAGCATGCTGAATGAAAAGATGCAAACTGCATTACTCTTTATCATTTCTCTATGCTTCCTTAATTACAGTTTATTAATTCATGATGCAAGTGCAAGTACAATTAAAAATGTATAACAGAAAAACTTCGTATAAAATGTGGCATTTAAACACACCAATTAAACAATTCGTTTTATGAATAAACAGAAATGATAGAGATCTGTTTATTGAAATTAATCAATTGATTTGTTCGGTAAGGTTTCTAATTTTAAATAAATATATAGCTTGGTCTGAATTACTATTCTTACATATTTAGCCTGGGCTGATATTAGCATATATTGAGAATGGAGCTTTGCTTTATGTTTCCAACTCTTGGGTAAACAAAGCATTACTAATTTCAATAAAAAATCAACTTTGCGTATCATAAATAACCATTTATGCATTCAAGCAGTTTTAAAGACAGCTGAGCAATTAGGTAGAATTATACCTAGATTTAATATCTAAACACTGCGCAAGGTATATAGAGAAAAATATTCAATTTAATTTCTGAACTGTGCCTGTTTATCTTGGCAGTAACGTTGTTCAAAGTCTTGATACAAATTCACAGTTCATTATTTTGTAACTTTCAGTAAGAATTAATATTTACATATCTCTGAACTAAATTCTTGTAAAGCTTGAAAGAAGATTGACATCAGAGTTTGGCCTTAGAATTTTACTGCATCAGGGAGCATTAATGACTTGTTTCCAGTTCCTCCTGACTTGCTCATTACAGAATGAACAGCAAAACCAATGCTGCAATTGCATGCCACTAGAATTCAATAGAAATCTATAGTTCAGTGCACAGGCTTATTGTATAATGCATGCATACAAAAATGAAAGAATAAAATTGGAACATAGTAGACTCTACCTTGCATTTTGGACAACCATGACTTGTCTGCATACCCAGCATTTACAGAGTTAGGAACACAGAGGAAGCAGTGTGAGAGACAATGAGAACAGAGATTAAAGAAAACATATATAATGGGTAGTTCCTAGTATCAGAATCAAAGAAAATAGAGGCATTAGCAAGAATAAGAAGTCTAGCATGTACTGAACTACACATAAAAGGTAGTAGCAATTCAGGTTTCTGCTTTCAGAAAAGAAGAAGTTGGGCACTTCTGAGCAGCTCTTCATTTCCATTATTCCTGAAGCCCAATCTACATGCAAAACTGTACCAGTGCCATGTTTTAAAATAATGAAACCAAAGAAAACTAAAATCCAAATTCTTCATAACTTGGAAACAAGTTTAAACCTATACTCTGACCTGGCTTACAACTCTGCAGGGTGAACATCTCTCGAGTTCCAAGTTTTACCTCTTGATCAGCAAATTTACTTGTCAAAATTCCCAGTAAGATTGATTGGTAAGTATTTCACAAGACTCTTGAATGCATTAAACCCCCCCTCAAGACTCAGGACCTGTTTGCATTATATTCAGTAATAGTTTTGGGCCCAGTGCCACTGAACAGTATTGAATGCTGTATAGCTGGAATTAGATCTACAAAAGAATACACATGCCTTTAATTATACCATTCATACACTTCTAGTGGTGCTTGCCTATATGCCAAATGTTGCACTGTGACCTGAGCATCTGCTTTCTTGTTTGAATAGAACAGAAATACAGTTTTAGTTGCAGGGTCCTAGCCTAAGTGTCTTTAAGGATGCATATAATTGCACAGAGAAGTTTGCAGGAATTTGTCTTTGCAATGTGAAATCTGATCCATCAGCTTAGTTTATCTAGTACACCTACTGTGTCACTGAAATCATCAAGATTATTATAACCATATATACGTATGCATGCATATGACATTCTGCAACTTCAGGGCACAAAAAGGAGTTATTATATTGCTGATATAAAAACATATCTTTGAAAGGAAACACTAATGAGGTATTTGTAATAACAGACTAAAAAAGCAATGATCTTTGAAAAAGTCATTAGTGCTTTGTATAGGCACTAGATATAAGATTATGAGAATTGCTGAAACCACATCTTAGCACTTAAAAAAGAGTCATAAAGTCACATGGAATCAATGTTTTCTGACTAGCACTTCTCACCTTTGATATTATAGTTCAACCTCAAATTTATCTCAGAAACTGTATTCTACATTCTGCAAATCTGTCCCAAATTCATAATGTCTTCAGCTGAGGCAACCATTCCACATTAAACATAACATGTAGCTTTCTATGTTGCAGATACTATTACATGTATTTAGTACATTTCAGTAGTGTGTTGCTCTTCTAATACATATTTTTGTGTGCACTACAATTTTTAAATGGAAACAGGAAAAACAAACAAAGAAAAAAAAAACCTATGGGTATTATCATGAACTCTCTCAGATCATTAGCAAAAAGTGAACATTCTCCTGGGAATAGCATCTGGCTCTCTATTACAACTCCACCATTTTTCCTGGTGTTGCCCCTAGATTTTCTATAGCAATAACTCTTAGTTCTGTCTATTAGTAACAAGTAACAAAGCCAAATTAAAAGAAAGTTCAGGTTAAAATCTCTCTGGTGCTTACCCTCTCCCTGGAAGAAGATAAACTTTAACAAAGGGGTCTGAATAGCCGTTGTTGTCTCTGGGAGCAAGGTTTCTTGCCTGAAGGATGTGGATGATAAGGTTGCCAAGGTGTTTGTCATAGTTGATTTGAAGCTAGAAAATTGCAACAAGCACAGTAAGTTTACTTGTTATTTTTATTTCCTAAATGATTCAATAACTCCCCTAAATCCTTTGAATGAAATAAGTTTTATACCTTTAATTTGGTTGGAAATAAACACATTTGAGATGCTTTTGTTTTTTTCTTTCCTGATTAGAATGAGATGATAGATTATTATGTTGGATCTCAAACCAGATTTTTCTTTTGAAGTCTGGCAGTATTGGTTAAAAAAAACCCAACCAAAAAACTCAAAAATAAAACTCAACCTAACCCACCAAAAAAAAAAAAAAAAAAAAGAACCCCAGTCATATTGATCTATTCCAATCAGGAAAAACCAGACCAAATTTGAACTCCTGGTATGTTTCTGAGCAACAGCCAGTTTATTGAGCAGGAATTGCATGAATTCTGACTTTCCGAAGGTCAACACCAGGAATATTATAATACTATGAAAAGATCCTTAGTGCTAGTAGAGGAGAAAGAGGGATTACTTAAGGAAAAGTAAAGACATAAAATCTATAGGAAATGATAGTCTTCATTTACCCTTCTGCTCCTAGTTTCACTGTTTTAAAAAGCTAGAGTAAAGGCAGTTTACGTAAGAGAGAAGCACAAAGTTGGCATTGCATGGAAATAAATACATTGCCCTGTGAGAAAGACACTGCAGTCTTTGCTTAAATCTAAAGAGTCTGGCTTAAATGTAGACCAAAATATGTGACCAAAAATTAAAGATTAGAATGAATTTCACTAGTTTTAGCCCCTTCAGGGGTAGAAGCATTTTCTATTTTTCTCTTCATATTTCACAAGCCAACATTAATAACAGAGGCAAAAATCAATCACAGAGTTAATGAGTGACATTTAATGACTTAAATGAGTGACATTTCAAGGTGATGGAACTGAATAAGTAATCAATTAATAAAGATTGTTGGCTGCAGATTTATTAATCAGAAAAGTGCAGCCACTGGCAACAATTTACATAACAACAGCTACTACATATTTACCTGAATCTCTCCAGTGATTGGATGGGAAGCAGACTTCGTAGTTTCTGTGGGCTGACAGATTAAAATACATAAATAAATGCATAGTCATATACTCTCATATATACTCTCATAGTAATACTCTCAAATCTACTTGTACTGGAAAGGATAGAGCTTCAGAGTTTTCCAGTAGGTGTTGTTTATACTGTTGTACCACAGATTTCTAAACCTCATTTAATTGTCTCCAATTTGTATGCTCAAAACTAATGGTCATCATATTCCAACAGCACTTAAAGTCCAGCCCAACCATTTTGATCAGCCTTCATACAAGTATAGAATCAGATAACTTGAATAGCAAAGTCTTTACAGTCTGAGCAGACTAATCTCACAGGGAGGCATGGGGAGAAAAAGACAGATAGTATTAACCCTGTCTAACAAAAGTGAAGGCAGCAAAGAGAAACCAAATGCCATGTCAAGTACAACACAGCAATATTTCTATTGAAACACAAAGGTTACAGCAGTTCAAATTGAGTCTTTGTGCAAGAGTGTAGAAAGAGTAGAATGAATGATAATGAAACTGAGTGATGTGTGTATGTGGATTTCGCATTTGCAAGCCATTTCATAAAATTTTTTTTTTCTTTAATCTGCGCTTTCTGATAATCATTTCAGTTGCATCACTTCAAATTTCTCCACATACTTTCCATGACATGAATTTTAAAATTTCTGTCCTCCCTTTCTCAGTGCTGTATTATAGTGCATATTCCTCTCCATCACTGTTCTGTATCACTCAGCTTCTCTAGGTTGCTGACAAAAGCAACAAAATCCTTGGTGTCTTTTTATTTCTCCTTTTCTTCTCTTCCTTTTTTTAGTGGTTTAAAAATAATATCACCATTTGCTTCAAATCCTGAACTCTCAGCAATGCTGCTTTGTTAAATGGTGGTGCCCTTGAGCCACCCTGGACCTACCTCTAATCTGCAAGCCATCAGTCAAGCAAGAAAGCTCCCAGTTCAGTAGCAAGATTTGAATATTTTTGCATACTCTCCTTTGTGGAGGCAGCAGAAAACAAAGGATGCAGACAAGGACAAACTTACTGTTCTCTGAAGACTGATCTGGAAGTCCTCTTTTCCCATTTCCAGATGTGACCAGCATCCTTACGTTCTATTCTGTGTAATTAGGATTTCTTTTCACTTTCTGAGAAGAGTAAAACCCCTCTGCCTTTTTTTGTGCTGTCCTGCCCTCCAATAAAACCCTTACAGATTTTCTTGGGAAGCTGGACATGAACTGGTTTAAATTAGGCCAATGCAGAGCTCATGTCTCCCGAACTAGAGGATAAAGTTAAAGTGATGCACTATCCTTTTCAGGTTTGTGATGAAGAAACATTATCTCAGTCACTCAGATGTGCAGACCAGGACTAACCAGGAAAATCCCAGCCAAACTGTAGCGCAATGAAAACACGCAATAAAAAATGTCTGAGCCTATTGGTTATACAGTTATATTCACTGCCTGGTGTTGCTTTAGTTTTTGTTTGCTTTACATGCTTTACTTGTCTTCTAGATGTGCTTCTTTATAAGCACAAGATTTTGCCAAAAAAAAAAAAAAAAAAAAAGATAAAAAGATTTTTTTTTTTTGCAATCCATGTGCCTTGTAAAAATAATTCTTATGGAAAATTTTTAAATCAGCTTTTCTCAGTACTTTACAAAGCTTTTGAAGAAGTGTAATCCCTCTAACAGCTAAATAGGTCATTGATGTTTATAAGATGTTCTGAATCTTAAATGATATTTTAGATTGAGAGCAAAAACTACTCCTAAAACTTGCTTGGTCCTTTTCAGAGTATTCAAAGAGAATTCCACACATTTTGCCAAAGACAGAGCCTACTTAAGCACTGAAACATAGAATAGTTTGGGTTAGAAGGGACCTTAAAGATTATCTAGTTCCAAACCCCTTTCATGGGCAGGGACACCTTCCACTAGAACAGTTTTCTCAAAGCCCCATTCAACCTGGCCTTGAACACTGCCAGGGATGGGGCAGCCATAGCTTCTCTGGGCAACCCATTCCAGTGCCTCACCATCCTCATAGTAAAGAACTTATTCCTTATATCTTACCTGAACTTCCCATGTTTCAGATTGAACCCATTACCACTTGTCCTACCACTTCAGTCCCTGCTGAAGAGTCCCTCTCCAGCATCCTCATAGGCCCCTTTCAGATGCTGGAAGGCTGCTATGAGCCCCATTGCAGACTTTTAAGGCAAGGCTTTAAATGACTTAGATTTCTCACACTTTATGAATGGATTTTATTATACTTTAATAATTCTGACCTCAGCCTATACTAGCACTGACAATACTGACAACTCTACAAAATATCTTGGAGTCAGCTGTGTTGCAGTTACTAAATCCCTGCTGGATAATCTAAATGCTCTAATTTTTTAGAAGTTTGTGTGGGGACTTGCAAAGATGGTTAAAGCGGAGTTCCTTTTAGCTACTTTGCTTTCAATTACTTGTCTGTAAAAAGAAATGTGCGTTTTTATGTTTCTACATCATTGCTAAACCTCTGTATTGATTTGCATTTCAGCATATTAAATATCTTTTTTCTCTCTGATGTCAGCTAGTTTAAAACTGACCATGAAGAAATACCCAAATTTATCAAAGAAACCTGAAAATTTTAAGCTGAAACAGATCTCTCAAGGTCATCTGGTCTAACCCCCAGCTCAGAGCTGGGCCAACTTTGAAGTTGGATCTGGATTGAAAGGCAGAGATGCAAATGACTACCTATCTTTATCAGGACATCAGTGAGGATTACTTTGAGAAGGACATGTTTTTCACTGCTAAACTTTTCTAGACTTCTCTAGAAGCTAAAAGTTTTGAGGATTTAGGAAAACAACCCATTCTTCAAGATACAAAGGCAATTAAATATTTCTATAGGGAATGTATATCTTAGATGCAGTCTGCATTGCAGAATGATCATGCATTTGCATTACAAAAGAAACAGGTCTGCAGAGGATAGCCAACTCAAGGCTCCCAAAAGGTTAAACTTCTCCTGTTACGGCTTATCTAATTACACACTAATTTCTCTCACACACCCTGTGTAAGAAAAGCTTGAGTTTTGTCATGCCGTCACACCTACTGGAGAAGATTCTCATTACCATTATGTGAAACTTGCTAATGCCAAGTTCTGATGCTATGCATGATCACTCCTTGTAGTAATGGGAAAAAACATTAAATATGAGAGAATCAGCACTGCAGAATATCAGAGGCTCCTATGACTTTTCTGGAGTGCATATTCTATACAAAAAGCTTTAAAAAAAAGAATTACTTGCTAAAAATAAGAACAGTAGCAAACCCAAGATCTAGGCAGTTTGGATATTTAGTTTGTTATGATACCTTGGCAAGCCTGCAGCCTGCCTAGAAATGCTGTTAGCCCGAGGCAAAGAGTTGTTTCAGAAAGGATGAGCAGTAGCCTTCTCTTCTAACAGAGCCCAACACCATTATAAACTTGGCCTGCAGGCAGTGAACAGAAACTATACAAATCCACAAGAGCTATGGTTGTTATGAAAGAAATGTTTCTCAACATGATTTTCAGAAATAAGCAAAGAATGTTTCAAGTATTTACCTGATTAGTTTTGACTTTTGCCTCCCCTACATAAAGGCATTAGTTTTAATAATTTTTTATTTCATCTTTATGAGCCTCCAGCTGAACTTTCACAAAAGATTACTAAATCCTCTCTGAAGCAAGAAATGAAATTTATGTTTCTAACTTTAGGTGACTGCTACAGGGCCAAAGCTGGGAACCCAGTCTTCTCATGTGGACAGAAAGAGGAGCCTCTGCAGGATACAGCTCTCATCAAGGATCTATGGATCTCCATGCGCTGTACTTTGAATTCAGGAGTGTGATTCATCTAATCAGATGGAAGGTGTTTCAACATAGATATTGGCATCTTCACTAATAGCACTGCCCTCTCCTACCATGAACTGCACACACTTTGGTGGCAGGTTTTATCCAGCCTCATCAACTGTACTTCAGAAGTGCATTATTCATGCTGGTAAACATAAAGCACACAGCAAACTGGTTCATATGGAGATGCTCACAATATCCAAGAGAAGGTGTAATGAAAACAACTATTCAACTGATGATTAGGCAATTCTGTCACATCCTTGAAGTTAGGTGCAGCAAATCCTGACATAAGGATTTAACTTTTGCATCACAGACCTGAACTAATTCATTAGAAGTCTATTGGAATTGTGGCAGGACAGAACTACTGTCCAAACCAAACAGATTTGATTTACACTATTTACACTGTAACTGATATTTACAGTACTTGCTAAATTACTGTATGAAAGAGATTTTTGTGTTTCTTCTCACATGAAAGTTATGCAAGCATTTTTAAGAGCTACCTGAAATGACCAGGCACTGTTTGCTGGATTGGGTCAGTACAGCACCTAACGTGTTTGTTCATATCACAGTCATACCTTCAACGGCACAAAACCACAAACATAACAGTAAAGCAGTAGGAACTTTACAGTGCCAAGAAGGAGTAAAGATACAGAGGAATAAATGTGTAGGAAACACCTTGTTTGCAATCAGAAGCTTTGCTTCCAACAGTAAAACAGTGAGAAGCTGGGTATTCAAGACAGAAATCAGCTTTAGTGATCTGGAAAATTGCTTAAGCAAATGCAGTTTTCACAGGAATGATTTGCACTTCAGGTGTTAACTTTTTTGACACAAAATGCAAATCTGTGACAGACGATTTTATGATCTAGTTTTCAATTTCAGATGTGAAAAAAATGTTACTGAATTCCCACTCTGCCCCTTCTACATGGTCAGGTGGGTGCAAAAGGAGAAAGAAGTTCAGCTGAGAAATGGACAGGACTTGGCAAAGAAAATGAGAACTTACACTTAACAAGTTCACAGAAATTAGGTAGTGACAAAACACATTTTGATGGTAAATCTATTTTTCACTCTTTCCCTGGCTTCCAGAGAAATGCTTGATAATCCCATGACTATTCATAGCTTGTAACACTTCAAACAGTAGCTTAGTACGGAGAGAGAAATTACAGTCTTTGCAATATCAGCTTATTCTGAGGAACTAGTACTTCACCACCAAGTAGAATACACTTAAAAAGCAACAGCAATGAAGAATGAAAAGGGATATTATTTTATTTAAAAACAATAATACTAAGTTCAAGAAATCTATTTTCAGAGAAGGCACAATATTTTATGAACTTGCATAAATTGCATAATCTCTTCTCCTTGTCCAAATTTTACATCTTAACAGTAATACTCGTCACTGTCACAGCAATGAATTCATCTGCATGTGCTGTGATTTCTTGCTACACTAAGATAAATAGGCAGTTTCTTCTTGTCATCAAAGTGATATTGCCGCATAACTGATAAGTTTCTTACCTTGCTGCTGTGCCTCTTTTTGCTCACCGAAGGAGAACCAGGCTGACCAGGGCTGGGAACAGCGCTGGAAGTGGCAGAAGTGGTTCCAGAGTGAACATGAGATCCCTTTTCGACTCCTGATGAAGCAACCAGAGGCGACTGCTGTAGAGAAACCTTTTGGAGCTCTGCAGCCAACTGTTTGGGATCAACCCCTGGGGACTTCGCTTTATCTACTGGATTAAAGTAAGACAGCTTTGTATTGACAAATACTTTCAAATCCATCTTGCAAATCGTACAGGACAGGATAATGATCTTTACAAATTTACATGTCATCTGCAAGTGTACTTTGATGATGCAAAAGGCAACTTCTAAGAAACAAGACATCTCCCCCACATCAAGATCTCAATCCAATTTTACTACTCAACACTGTCAACTAGTGTTACTTCACAAGCTTTCTGAGAAGGTTATTCTCCAGCTGAAGAAAAATAGGCCTTTCTGATCATGCTGAATTATACTGGAGCAAATTACCGTTTTAAAGACTGGCCTAAATGCTAACTTTCACTGTTTGGAACAGGTCCAGTTTTACCAAGTATCTGAACTTTATTTTAACAAGCTTTAATTTCAGCTTTCTTTTTTTTTGTTTGTTTGTTTTTAATGAACTGGGAATTCAGCAGAAGTTAATTCCACTCCTGAGATAATTTATACAAGCATAAAGAGAAAAGGAGCTCAAAACCTTCAACCAAAAATTAATCAAAGCAGAATAAAATGAAAGCAAATGAAGAGCAAAAGCCCTGATTCATCTTTCCTTATTACGCACATGTATGTGGGGCATATGTGGTAGGAGTCTGATTGCCCTCCCTGCTGCCTAGGAATGAGTGTGGAAAATTTACTCTTTATAGATGACAATATTCCATTTCATACAGAAATCAGGTCACGTAAGTTCCATGTGTGCCCTCAAGTGGGTAGAGTTAAAAGGATACTAGGCTTGGCTTACTTCCCAGGTTCTCAGAAGTATGGTTTAAGAGGTTTAAGGCAATATGTTAGCCTTATCTTGCCTGCTAGGCTGTATCTGCGTTTTCTTTCTGAAAGGAGTTGAATTGTTCCTTTCTGAAGCACAGTCTGCAAAATGTCAACGGTAATAGCAAGAAAGACTTGGCTTGGCAGCCAGTTATTCTAACTCAGAAACCACTAGATCACTAGATGAGGGGAAGCATGCCTGCAAGAACAGGGCAATTTACTTTGAGTTTTCTCCATTAATTTAAATGTTCCTTATTCTACTTCTATCCTTTCAAACCCAGTTTCAGTGTCTATGAATGCCTTTGGTGTTTTTGATTGGCTCACTATGGAAATAATTTTGGGTAGCTTTGCCTCAAAGGTCTGTCAGACTCAGTTTTCACTCTCAGTTAATATGAATAACATGAATTTTCAACAGCAGGTATCTTGATGGTAAGTACATCAATACATGGCTAGAAAAAGGAGGATTTAATCCAGGCAACTTGTGTACCGATTGATAAAAAAGCAGCCACAAAAGCCCAGAATTCAGACTGGACCCATGAGATGCTTAGTGAAACACTCTTTCAATCTCCACTGAAGCTTACTGAATGGCTGCATGGCTAGTATGATTGTCGATGTTGGTTCCAAGTTTGGTTAGATATGATTAATACCATGACTGGAGACTGCAGTGATGGTATTGATTAAACAGAAGGAATTCCCCCAAAAGCACTGTCATCTTAGAAAAAAAACTTCACAAAAAGTGCTTCCTATTTGTCCTGGGTTCAGCAGTAGCAGTCATTTTTCCCCTTCTCAGTAGCTGGTGCAGTACTGTGTTTTTGACTTTCAGCCTAGGAACAGTGTTGATAACACCAATGTTTTAGTTACTGCTTAGTACATTTTGGTCTGGCCAAGGACTTTCTGAGTC
Organism: Psilopsiagon aymara; assembly: GCA_024733675.1. Taxonomy (NCBI): domain Eukaryota; kingdom Metazoa; phylum Chordata; class Aves; order Psittaciformes; family Psittacidae; genus Psilopsiagon; species Psilopsiagon aymara. The sequence continues at coordinate 3 of JANRGW010046207.1, read as the reverse complement.
TCA
>JANRGW010046206.1:0-10596 GCA_024733675.1 Psilopsiagon aymara | reverse complement strand
TCCCTGCAGTGTTCAAGGCCAGGTTGGACACAGGGGCTTGGAGCAACTGCTCCAGTGGAAGGTGTCCCTGTCCGTGGGAGGGGTTGGAACTGGATGAGCTACAAGGTCCCTTTCAACCCAAACCATTCTCTGATCCCATGATTCTACGACTGCACACCTCTGGCCTGGATCCTCAGTCTTCCGTACAGAGGAACTCCACTATTTCTGGAGGCAAGGAACTCCCTGATTTAGAACAACCCTGCCTGGGCCAGCCAGTAACACACAAGGTCAAAGGAACACTGCTGGCACAGAAAGCTACTACTTAAACCCAGAAGTGTTCTGAAATGCCACATAGAAGTGTTTTCTTTTGCACCTGCACAGCTACTGCAGCACATGGAACGTACTTACACTGGGCACAGAACTGGCTTGGAGGTCCCAGGGGTGCAGAAAGCTCCTGCGGGGCAGGAGGCACAATCTTCCACTCTCCCATTTCCCAGCCTGGTGGCATAGGTTCCTGCAGGACAGGGGTACTGCGTGCTCCTCTGCGTTCCTTAACAGAAAGAGAGAAAAACCAGCCTAGTTCTTAATACAGTTTCAAAGACAGGAGGCAATAAGCCCCCTGCTCTTCATTGCTGCTATTTACACGAGTTACATGTAAATATGTATTTCTATATACAAAAATCACTGCTCTCAGCTCGGAGAACAACAGCAACAAAATCACCACTTAGCAGAGAGTGTCGAATCTCGGCAGGAAGTTTCCCATTTAGAATTGCAGCAGATATTTGATTGTGCATCTGAATTCTCTGCCAATGAAGGGAAAGAAAATGCCATGTGCTCTGTGCAAACAGTGTGTTACCAACTGCACATTGAAAACCAGTGCAGAAGATCCGCTGCTAAAGTCAGGGTGCGATTTTATCAGAGTCCAACAACATTTCTAAGGACAGAAACCCACTAAAGCTCCTTCACTCCTACCCTGAGGGCAGTAGTGCCCTGAGATGCACATCCCAGTCGGAGAACGGGCTCCTCCGAAGCAAAACCAGCCTGCAGGGCATGGGGAGCACTCCTCCTCTGAGGTCAGGCTCGTCCTGTTGCTCCAGGTGCCTGGGGCACACTTGTGCTGCGTTGGGTGCTTCGTGCCTGGTGGGCAGTAGTGACCAGCTGGGCACGGAGTGGGGGGCTTCTGCTTCCCCCCTGTTCCTGTAACACACATTGAAGACAAGCAATGTAGCCTGAAGCTGGCTTCACACGTCCCAGTTCCCTTGGTCTGTTTTCAGCTTTGCTGGGTGACTCCAAGTTAAGTCTTCCCCTCATTTTGCACCTTTCCTCTGTTTGAAATAGGGTAACAAGAATGACATCCTCTCATGAGAGATTCTGTCAAAGCTGGTTCTTAAAGCAGCTTTTCATCAGTTTAAGTATGCCATGTGGTGTCCCTGTCCAAAGCAGGCACCGATATTAAAGCCACCAAGAAGCCAAAAGCTTTGAAGACATTAGAAGCTGGCCACTTTGAGGCCATGAAGTTAAAACAGTCACTCTGGGTGGCATAAAGAGAGAACTTGAGAATAGATCTACCTTGTCCGTAGGGCACAGCAAGCTCTGCAGTACCACTTTGGGCATCTTTTTCCCATTTACTATCATTGCGATACCTCATTGACCTGTTCTAGGATTTCCCAGTGGGCTCTGGGACACCAAAGGACACAGTTCTCTTGGCCACAAAGCCCCTCCTTACCTCTCCCACAGGCAAATCCAGCTGGGCATGTTTCGCACTGGGACTTCTCAAAGAGGTTGAAATCATTGCCGACTGTTCCTGGAGGACAGGCATTGCTGGGAGAATGAGGGCTGGATGAGCCTGCTGGGCACACGTACCTGACAAAACATAGCAGGTTAAGCTGTGGTGCAAGAAGCAGACAAACTCTGTGTCCTGTGACGGTATTAGGATGAGTGCTGCAGCTGGGGAGATGCAGAAATCCTGAAGATGAAACTGGTTGTGTCACACACCTTTCATCTAAAGGGTTATTCAGCCAGCTTGCGCTGTTCGCAGCCATGGGATGTGTGGCCTGGCTTCATCCTTGGCTATTTTTATAACCTATTCTGTGCCAACAGCAGGCAGCAGTGCCCTCCACCAGAGCAGGCTACATCACACTGACTCAACGGGAACTGCAGTGATGTCGTGACACAGCAGCACCACCTGCGCCTCGTGACACACAAAGCAAAACCAGGGGAGGTGGAATACATGCACAGACATCACAGAAGCACAGGAACCAAGCCAGGCTTACCCCGGTAAGCACTCAGCATCAGGCTGGGCTAAGCCAGCCTGGGTACAAGCTCTCCCTGCTGGGCAGGCTCGGCAGTCAGTGGCTTCATCCTGGCCTTGCAGAGGGTTGTGTGTACCCGGCTGGCATGGCACTGGGTGACCGGCTCCAGCAGGACAGAAATACCCAGCAGGGCACTTCCAGCACAAACCAAGTCCTAAACAGAGACAGAAAGAAGACATTTAAGATCCCCAAGGGAAGCGTGATGTGCCGACAAAAGAGAGGGTCCCACGAAATGTGCCCCCTTTGCGTCCATGACCGAGGTTCACTTGCGCCAACAATAAAATCACTGCAATGCCAGAAGGTGGTGCTGTTGGATTAGCTGAATGTTGTGAGGTTTAGCCGCTCGGAAGCAGTAAAGCCCTCCTGATTGTGCTCTGAGACAACAGGACAAGAAATGACACACATTAAATATAAACCCATCAGCCTTAGACCACACTCTGCTGCGGGCACATTTAATAATCCTCATGCTCAGGCCTCCGCTGCCTCAGAGCCGGGAGTTTTCCAGGTTTGCATGGGGTTTTCCATGTTTCACGGATGGGAGATATGCTCAGTACACATGGATACCTTGCTTGAATGACAAGCAATGAGTTGTGAGCACCCCTAACATCCTGGGTGTTAAACAAGAGGCTTGCATGGTGACTTAGAGGAACACTAGTAAGATCAAGATATAATAACCCAACGATCCCTTCCTGCTGTTACCATGCTCAGAAAGTGCATTTCATCACAAAATGCCCCCAAATATTTCACTGGATGAAGAGGAAATAACAACTTTAGCACAGGAGTAGTGACTCCTGCACAAAGCAACTAGAGCAATTCAGGGGGAAGGGAAGACACTGGCTGATGGAGTACTCCCAGGTTGAACCCCTGCTGCCTTCCAAATGCTTGTTGAGGCACGGCTCAAGCACATCCCAGGGTGTATGTGCTTCTGCAGGCTGGGATAGAGCTCTCCAGCGCCCCAAACCGAGCAGGATTCATTCAAGCCGAGGCTTCCCCCTCCACAGATGGAAGGTGAGGTCCACATCAGGATTCCTCAAGGTATGAAGCAAGTTCAAGGATCATCTCTGCCTTTCACCCACTTGCACATACCCAGCCCATAAAAACCTCATTGATTCCCCCTTACCTTTACTCCACATGGCCCAGAAGAACACAGGGGTCCAAAACCTCGCTAGAACCAGGGTTGAAGTTGTCAAAGCTATAAAGTTCCCCAGCTCCAGGCACAGCAATGGAGTCAACACAGCTGAGGGGGGCTGCAACCTCATGGAGCTTTAAACATTACCTTAAGGTGAAAACAGCTGCATGATGGGGGTCGGTCCTCGCAGCAAATCCAGTGGGAATGCCATGTGATAGAACCAGAATCACACCACTTATCTGAACCATATGAGCCATCATCTGCCTCATGGTAGCGTACATGGAATACTCAGGGTTCATTCACATGTCCCCTGCTTTGCAGGCGTTGTCCCGCCTTTGCCAAGTGCTCCTTAGGATAACTGACAACATCAGTGCATGAAACAGCACCGGTCTAACATGACCACTGAGCAGCTGGACACACGGTTTCTGCTCCTACCAATGCACATGGTGGTTTGTGACCCTGGATAAGACATTCTGGACTTGGACCAAAGTTTACTCAGGTGAACTGAGCTCATCCCCTGAGTGTCCCTCTCACTGTCTCTCTTTTCCCATTTGTACAGCACTATGAAGGAGAAAGAAGCAATTTCTATATCTTTGTGAGTTACCCTGCAGTGCCCAAACCCAGGCCAAGCTTGCCTCAGCAGCATGCAGTCCCTGCAGCAGAAAGCCAGGTCTCCCTTTCCACGTCTAAGCAGAGATGTGGTTACCAAGCTCCATTATTCTGTCCTTTTAGATTCATTTATCCATTACTAAACTGCAAAATCCAATCACCTTCCACAAGTTACCCAATCACGAGGGGGACTCAGCTCTGTGGGATGCAAGCCAAAGGAAAGGACACAGAAGAGAGCTGGGAACGGGTGGAAGCCTTGCACCCATCTCCTTGCACGCATTTCAGAACATGACATGCTGCTTCATCTCCTTGGCACTTTAAGACTCTTAAGGGCAGGGCTTCTACAGCTTCTGAAGGCTTCAATTCCAGTCCTTTTTGCCTGATATAATAAAGTTTTGCCTCATCTGTAAGCTTATTTCCCTTTGCTACAAGAGTTGTGCTAGAAAAGGTGTTTCATGCAAAGCTGACACAGTTGAATAAGCTTTAGCAACAGGACGTTGCTGACGCTGGCTTCACAGCTGACCTGTTGGATGCCTTCAGCACACTGTGTCAGGTTGCTCCTTGGTTTTCTTTCCTTCTGCTCAAAGTACAAGCATCACTTTTCCCTGCCCTGGCAACTTCTTTCAGGTCTCTGCATAGGGCAGAGATCTAAGTACCAGGGTCCGCATCCTGAAGTGATGTAAGTGAAGTGAAATAAGTGGATAGCAACTTTCAGACGTAACAGCTTTGCAATCCCCAAATGCTTCACCACAAATCTGGTGGTTCATAGGCAATTCCATAGGTGGCCCTTTCATGCAGAGCTCAAGGATTGCCTGAGCCAGAGCCTAGGAAATAAGTACTGTACCTGCCAGCTCCCTCACAAGAATGCGCTTTAACAGCGTGATTTACAGTGAGAATTACAACCCCAGTGCCCAAAATGAGGATCTCTTATGACACAGACCTGGCAAGCATGAGGAGCTGCTGCTGCTGGGTGGCTGAAGCTCCTCTTTGGGCTTGAAACTCCCTGCTGGGCATGGAGGGACTGCAAGGCCATCAGGACAGAAGTGACCTACAGAGAGAAGAAAACGACCTGTGGCTCAGTAATGACACTCTCATTCAGAGCAGAGTGCTGGTGGGTTTCCTGCATGCTGATGCATGTCTGTGTTGCAGGGGACAAATGGAAAGCCCAAGTATCCACGGCTAAATCATATCGTGGTGCCTGAACGCTGCACCCTGAAGGCTTGCTTCTGCAATAGAAGCAAGAGATGCATGTGGAAAAAAACACTTTAGTTAGAAGCAGCACACTACAGATAGCCCAAATCTTTGGTGTGGAAATTCTGACAAGATTTGGTAACTTCTCATCCATTTCCTATCCAAAAGTGTTTCTTCCTTTGGTAAAACCTGAGCTGGTGATTCAAATTCAATTCAAAACTTACAGTGACATTGCCAGCTAAATATCCCAGTTAGTTTATTGGTTGGCATCATCAGACTTAATTCTTTTCTTCCTATTCCAATTCTTCTGCGCTCTCCAAAATCATAAGGAGGAAAGATGAGCTGAAGTGCTCCTGCTGCAAGGACCACATTCCCATCACCCTCTTTCCCTTGAGATCCTCCTGCCAGTTGCACATTTGGTGATGAAATGCTCCTATCCAGCTACAATGAATAGTTCCTTCCAAGTAAGGCTTTGTAGAACTCAAGTGTCAACTAGCTTACCAAAGTCCAGATGGATATCTGAAGAGTGAAAAGAAGGATTTACCTCTGGCATGAAGTGCCACTGCTAAGTGCAAATGTGTTGCTTGGTATTAGAATAGCAATGACACATTACTCCCATGCACACAATGCTGAGTACACAGATTATATGGAGTTAAACTCAGGCAAATCACGAAATATCCCACTGGGAATCCTCAGGCCTCTCCTGCTTGTGGTGGTAGTCCAACTCCTAAATATCCAGGGGCTTTGCAATTGGGCTGGATGACTTATTCTGATTGAAGGACACAAGAGGTACTCATTTAACACTGAATTTCAGCTTGGGATCCGTGGTATATATTGAACCTGTTGAGCACCAAGAGATTCGCACTTGCTCTCTCAGGTTTTGTGGTTGACAGACTGGAGGTGAAACCTGACTGCAGCCTTTGGCTGATCACTTGCATGGCAGGAAGAGAAATCCTCTGTTCTGTTCTGTCGCCTCTCTATCGTATCTAAATCTAAACTGCTGAGATCTTGCTGTAGCATAATCTCTTTAGCTTCTCCATTTCTCCTTCTACTGCACAACATGTAAGGTACCCAGAGCACAGGAACTCTTCACCATTTAATACGATGGATTCTAATCACAGACAAGAATCAAGTTACTGAGTTTAGTGACTCTGCAGGAGGCACCTGGAGCTGTGCAGGGCTTACAGGAGAAGAAAACCCAGGACAGGACTGCGGATCACAAACTGCATCTCTCTAGAAACAGCTTCCCCATGCTCTCCCTGTAAGGCCAGTGGGCTAGAAATGAAATCTGAGGGTGTGTGGAGGGAACTCTTAGTGACATTCCTGCTACTGCAGCACTCAACTTTCACTCTTACCAAGGACTGTGCTGAAGAATGGAGCAGAACTGATGCTGAGGACCTTGGAGGGACACCAAAGCACCGCACTGGATCACAGGAAACAATCACAAGCACAACAGGAAGCTAACACTGGGCTACCAAATCCTCTCTAGGCTTATATTCATTCTCTGGGATGTAGAGGGGACATGCCAGGATTATAATGCTGCAGAAAGCTCTCTTTTCATGGGGAAACTAAGCCAAGCAGCCATTCAGTACCAGGAGAGCTTAACCTGCAGTGCCACTGAAGAGCTGCATGCTCCCAGCCTGGACAAACACAAAGCTTAGGGGTTTTGCATTGGGATTATCCTCAAACAAACACAGAATATAAGTTCAGGTGCTTTCCACAGTTACTCCATCATTTCCTTTTGGCTAAGAAATCACGTGAAATGACATTCTCTACTCAATCGTTCCTATGCTGTTCCCCTCCTGCCTAATTCTGCATCAGCATCGCAGCAAGGAATTTGTGCCCCCCCCCCCAATGACAACACACTGCAACTGCCTAAACATTGGGCTTCTTTGGATTTCTTTGAGTGGCAAGCAGAGAGAGGAATTAGGTAAAAAAACACACTGTGGCCTTATTTGATTCCTAATGCTACAGCACCCACTATAAATGGGCATTAGTGACAGGCTGTGAACCCAGCTCCTGAAGTGGAGAAAGACATAACTGTGTGTGAATCAATTTCACAGATGATCAGTTAAAACCCACAGAGAGGGAGAGCTTTCTGGGGGGAAAGAGGAAGCTGAAGCGCTCCTCATGGCTCAGCAGCACTTGAGGAACTGCCTTTTCAGGAACCCTCCTTGATGACATCTGCTGGTTTTAACCTCCAGCGTTGCTGTCCCACAAGGAGCCCCTCTCTGTTCCCAAACTGCCAGCTAAGCCTTACCAGAGCAAAGTGCCATTTCAGTCTCCTCGGGGTCTAATGCCGACAGAACACATGGTGAGATGTACCTACCTGCTGGGCAGGGCTGGCACAGCAGAGAGTCTTCCCTTGGGAAAGGGCCGGGAGCGGAGGTTACACACTGAGTGCGGCTCGGATTCGGCTGCTCACCAGCCCCGCAACGCTGAGAGGAAGAAACACAAACTCATCCCACCACAAGCTCCAGATGGCCATTGCTGCCCAAAGCTGTGTCCCAGGGAGGCCCAAGGCAGGAGAAAGCCCTTCATTCTATCTCTTGCTTCCTCCTTGTCTGCCTTTTCCCTTCCCAGCACCAGGGAAGTAAGAAGCTTCAAGGCTTTTTGAGCCCTCAGCTGAGGGTTTTAGTGGTGACAGATAATCTGAGCACTAACAGCCTCACAACTTAGATGAGAAAGGTTTATTTCTGTTAATAAAGGCTATATGTAGAAGGCCTTAGATCTACTGTGCGCCACTGAAGTGTTCTGCATGCTTTTCCTTGAGGAAGAAAGGTCACATCCTACTACTAAAGCAGGGAAGCCTGACTTGTCCTGACAACACACTTCTGCCTACCCCGAATTTGCCCTTGGAGAACAACACACTCATTCTGTACCTGTCTGCTCTGTCCATCCGGGCAGATGTAAGTCTCTGGACATTCCTGACATTCCAAGTCTCCCTCTGGTGAGTACTGACCAGGAGCACAGCTCCTTTGCACACCACTTTGGGGATGGCATGAATATCCCTCTGGACACGCACGGCACCCAGCTCCACTCTCAAGGCTGAGGTAGCCACTGGGACAAACCTGCAGTAGGATCACAAGGAGTATCAGCTCCTCAGAGACACATTCTTTGCATGATCAGTGCAAGCCACTTTCTCTGAGCCAAATCAGAGCCAGACAGAGCAGGAATATCCTGAACGATGTCAAAATGGACTGTAAAATCTGGGAAGAAGCCTGATGGTTCAGAATACATGGGAATAGAGGCAGAAAGCACTACTTCAGCTGCTTGCTCTTTCCCCCTGTCCCGCAGCTCACCTGGCAGGCAGTGATATCTGTTTGAGCTGTAAGTACATTGGCTGTTCCCAGTGGGCATTTCCTTGGTGCTGCTTGACCCCCAGGGCAACTGGATCAGAAACACAGAAGTTGGAAAGCTGAACCCAAACAACATCCCAGCCCCCCCTAAACACACACAGGACACAAAATGTGCCCTAAGCAATAGCAAAGGAAAGCTGGTTTTGTACGTTCCCCACTCCCATTGACTCCGAGGGTTGCTCTGAATGCTGTAGAAAGCCCTGGATGGCAGTTTAAGTCAAAGGCAGTGGTTTTGCTCATCACCTATAAGGGATGGGGCACCACACTTTGTGCCCCACCTACCTCCTGACCTGCGTTGTAAGACTGCTCTCAGGATATTCTGAGTAAAAATGATGGTCCAACCATTTAACTCCCTTCCTGCAGTGCTGAGCAGGAGGGAAGGAAAAATGGAGACTTACTAGAAACCTGTTGGACATTCCAAGCAGTTGCCAGCTGTGTAGTAATAGCCCTGCCTGCAGTCTATGAGGCAGCGTGTCTGGCAGTCTGTGCTACAGCCTGGGGAGAGGGAAAAGGTGCCTAGAAGAAAGCAGAAGAAATACATGAAGATACAAATTCAAGACTCCAAGTTAATGCCCAGTTATTACCACACCATCATGCAGTGACTGCACTATTTTGTCATTTGTGTTAATGGCACTAGCAGTGCTAAAGGAATGACTTTTACTGTTAGCAACATTGCTGTGCCTTTATAGAAGAATGGTGGTTATGGATGGGACTCAGCACCCCACCATTTCAGCCAGGCCTCTTGAGGATGTCTCTTGACTCCATATTGCATAAGAGAAAGGTGATAAATACGAAGATGCTGAAACCTGAACTCCAAGAACGGAACAAACCCTGAGTCACCACTGCCCTTTTTGCTCTCCATGCTTTCTTCATTGAAAACACTGACATACTCTGGTCTTTTCTCTCTTCAGACAACTCAAACCTGCTAATGAATACCTCCCCCACCTTCTCCACCTGCCTTCTCCCTGAATAAATTCCTAGAAAAGACTGGAAGAATGGCAGCTGCAGTCATCTCTTTATGACCAGAACGAGCCACATACACACAGGTGTACATTCACATATACACAATCACCATCTCTATTAGCTTATAGCTTTCAGAAGGTAACAATATCAGCACCACTAAACCCACAGTAAAACCAAACCAGACTAAACCAGAAGCCTGCCTCTATGAGAAGGTTATCCACTCACCTCTCAGCAAGATCCTAAGGCTGCAGCAGAACATCAGCCATCTCCAGGCATTAGCCATGGGGCCGAGGAAAGAGCCCTTCAAACAAAACCGAGCTTACAGCTTATGTTTAAAACCTTCCCTGAGCATCTGGTGGTGCTTCTGTTGAAGCTCAGTGTAACCAAACCCCTCAGGTAATCATCGCCAATCCAGCCTGAAGTGAAACCAACACCGAGCTGCGGAAAGAAGAGATGGCCCCAGAGTTCATCCCATGGGAGCTCCCCTGCAGCACTGCTGATGCTAAAAGTGAGGAAACTCATTTCAACAGGAGATAATGAATCCGTACCTCCTAAACATCTGCTAGGCAGTGAGCCTGGGATATACTTGCCATCATCTTGCAGACCTGTCTGGCTGCCCAAGAAGATGCCCCCATGAAAAGCACCCCATAGGGTCCCGCATACCTTCTTTTTCTTCACCACTCAGGTGAGATGCTCCCTTCTTGCTGGCCATCTGTTCTGCAGTCTGAAACCCCAGATGAACTCTTCTAAGCCGGGATTCTCCCCGGTAATGTCCCCTCCCCACTAGGTCAATTCTGCTTTTCCTGGACAACTCTTCAATGAGGCAGAGGGCTAAATGCTTTTAGGAATAACATGGAAAATGCAAAGTTCAGGACCTGCTCCAATGAAGATCGTTTCTCTGTAAGTTACAATACTCTCTCTTTGTTCCATATTTCCTATAACTTCCTGGAAGCCAGAGACCGATGAGGGCTTTGGAAATAGAATCATAGAATAGTTCGGGTTGGAAAGGACCTTAAGCTCATCCAGTTCCAACCCCCTGCCATGGGCAGGGACA